>JAPYYV010021981.1:0-11779 GCA_030522625.1 Copidosoma aretas
TTTTTATCAAGAGCCACTTTGCAACAAAAAGTGTAGTCCAATACCTACAAAATAAGCACAAAAAAAATTTTTTTTAATGCCTCAATTTTTGGACAGAGGCGGGGTCAAATCTTAAAAAGAATGCCCCATATATATATATATATATATATATATACATTGTCGGTGTTATATACGCGACTAATAATAAGTCTGTGAGAGTATGTGGCAGTTGCGAGTGCCACATTAGAGATGTTATCAGCGTAGAAAGTTGTTTCAAAATAATTGGAAGAATCGATGAAAGAGAACAGTCTCTTATCAGCCAGCCTGGCCTTACGTCGTGCCATGGCTACTTTTTACTTCTTTTATCTACGTAGTACATTCTTCATAATTGTACATTTATAAAATTTTAGAATAATAATTGAATCTACACCCAATTAACGAATATCCTTATTCCAACGATAATTGCACCACCTTAGATACATTAAATTGGGTTACTTAGATTATCCTTTGTTAAAAGCTACATCTACATTCATAAATTCTACGCCAAAGACGTATGACTTCATACCTAGGTGCCCAAGCATTCACTTGCTGTTTTTTTTAGTGTTGTACTGTTACATGTTTGACATTTATAAATATAAACAATCCCTATTGTTTCTACGATGAGAACAATGAAAAACATCCATGTACACTCGTTAACTAGTATGAAGCTCTGCAGTCCAGTCGTCCAGAAATAGTCATTCCAAGCTACAAATTTTTATAAAGTATCGTGTTGACTGTTTTTTCTCTTTTACTGCCTACAATTACTTTCAGGTAACAAAGGTAATTACTTGGGATAACAAACGAGAGTGATAATGTGTTTGTGTATGATATGCGATGAATCTGTAGTAACAAGTGAAAGCAAGGCAGATTCAACAAATGAACTTTGCTTTTGTTTTACAAGGATTGTGGTATTTATTAAATATAATGATAACTGTCACTGTTACAACTTTAGACGGTAATATAAAATATTAGACTAAACAAGTATCAAATGTAGCGAAAATATACTGAATAAAAAGGCCGAGGTATGAGTGTTTAACAGCCACGTGTGCGGTAACAAACAGAAAAAGATACATATTAGACCGAGCAAGCCGCTGCTTACTTTACATTCATTGGTCAACGTGTCAAGAGTCAATTGGTAACCGTACAGAGTTCACGCGTGCTTTAACAAAAGAATAAGGTATTCTGATCAGTTTTCCCCAGCTTTGCTTCGAGCGCAGAATGAAGCAGTAAAGCAATGAAAAATCAAATAAAAGGTGATCAGTTCTCCAGTATTAATCATTGAGAATAAACAAGAATTCATCAAAATTTAAAATCAGATGCTACTGTCATTAAGTTCATTTCGCTTATTACAACTCTTCTTTGTAACGCAATAGAATTACTTTAGTTATAGGTCTAATTAAAGTAGTGTCAGCATTTTGCACTCGCACTGACCTTACAATGAAGTCAGAAACAGGAAAAACTTTTATGATTCTGGCTAATGGTCAACAACTTGGTGGCTTCATCTCATTTTTTACTAATACTAGATCACCTTATTGCAACGGCCTGGTTGTTGTTTGCCATTTTGAACGATCTTGCAATAACAAGAGGTGATTGTTGCACCATCACTTCCAATAAGTTTGAGCCGATTGTGTGATAAGTTTCCAGCGTTGCGTGCTGGAGAGTTTCTCGTTGGAATAGTCATTTTTCGGTATTATATGAACTGGCTTTTAATTTAAGAGATGAGCCGAAGTAAGCGGCTCAAGTTCAGTTGGATCATGACTCAAAGAGGCGATGGGTCTAGAATTGAGGCAGGCCTTAGTTTTACAAAGTAAAGTGGCATATTCTATAAATGTTAAAACCTGATCCCCAACTACTCTTTTTAGGTGATGTTTTGCCGATTTGACTGCCGTTTCCCATGTACCTTCCTAGTGTAGAGTGCCTGGTAAGTTAAAATACCAGCTAGTTTTCAAACGTGAGAGTTCATTGATGAGAGAAGATGAATCTACCAATTCTAGCCAGTGTTTTTCCATTTCAGAGGAGGCCCCGACAAAATTAGAACATGGATTACTCTACAACTCCCTACAATAGCTTCGTCTTGCCGTAAACCTCTGAAACACAGCAATAAACACGTCGGCAGTATGATTCTCGATTATCTCTAAATGAACAGCTCAGATCGACATGCAGACAAAAACTATGACACATCCCCTAGTGCCCTTTCCGCGAGTTTTAGAGAGTCTAACAGGGAATGGGCCGGCATAATCAGCACCTGTATTATCGAAAGCAGGGAACGGCTGGACTCTAGCGCGGGGCAAGTCTACCATGATTTGTGAAGCCGTCATTCCGAAAAATCTCTTACATTTTAAACAACTAGAGATGAGGGCGCGAACTCTTTGCCGACCTTTTAAAATTCAGTATTCTATTTGACACATATGTAAAGTAAGCTGAGGGCTTTCATGTACAAGACGAATAGATGCTTGGTGTTCAAGGTTAAAATAGAGTGACTCAATCTACCTCCAACTCTAATAAGTCTATCAATATTGAATGATTCGAGTTCTCATAAAAGACTATCATAAGGAAATTTAAGTGACATTGGGTCATCAAGTTGTTGCAAACAGATGTTCGGCTTTAAAATATTTTGACTTATGTATAAAGACAAAAAAATGCTTGGAGTAAAAAATTTTGGGAATTGATGAAAATAAATTACTCCTATTTTGAATAGCTTGCTGATAAAAAAAAAGTAATTAATATTTTACTACGGCACCTCTATGAGCAATTTTGAAACGAGTTTTGAAAATAAATCTATGGCAGTACGCGGTAACTCTCAGCAACTTCTCTAAGTTAGAATGTTTCTCATAAATATCCCAACTCAGATCAGGTGAGCTCTGAAGGTAAGTTACCACGGTATTACTCGAGTTATGGTCGTTAGTGAAGTTAGCCCTGGGTCTAAATTCTTAATAAGAAGGAGTTAATAAATGTAAAAAGTAAGGGCCTTTCTACCAACTTTTAAAATCTATTAATTAAGAAGGGAGTAATCCTCGAGATGCTACATCTACTGGATTCTGTACTCTTAAAACATGATGCCAAAGAGCATTGGGCACTAACTTATGGATTTGACTGCAACGATTTGCGACGAAAGTTGGCCAGCGTCAGGGATATACACTCAACCAGTCTAATATATCTTGTAAGTCTGACCATAAATTTATCTGGCCGACTTTCTGATTCAAAGTTTGAGTGTAATGATAAACTTTCTTTGATAACAATTGTGCAGCACAAAATTTCTAATCGAGGGATACTTATTGTTTTGATTGGAGCGTCCTTTGTCTTGGCCATTTGGAGAATAACATATACCTTATTCTCTTGTACAACACGAGTGTATATCACTGTGGCATACGCTGCATTTGAAGCATCCGCATATCCATGTAGCTCAACAGACTGTATTATTGGAGTAAAATGATTCCAACAAGGAATCCTAACCTGATCAAGTAGGTGTAGACCATTAAACCATTCTAACCAAATACATAAGGTATCTCTCGGTAATTCTGTGTCCTGGTTTAATTTCATCAACCATAATATTTGCGCTTATAATTTTGACATATACTATATCTGGAGCATGCATGCCTGAAGAATCGTACAATCAAGCAATCTGAGATAAAACTGACATTTTTGTCCAGACAGTCTTTAATTTATTTGACTCGGTCTTAAACCCAATACAATCTTCTAGAGGATACCAAACAAGTCCCAATACTTCAGTATAGGGATCACCAAGACAACGAGAGGAAGTGTCAGCAAGTAGTGTCGGAGAGATATCTCTTAATAGCTCTGGCTCATTAGTAACTCACTTATGTAATGTAAAACCTCTAGCCTCCATTATGCCTAGTAATTATCTTTGTTTTCCTTAGCTTTAGTATGACAGTGTTCACCCGATATATTATCATCCATGTTAATTTCATTTTTAATTAATGTTGCTAATACAGGCAACTCGATTTTATAATCACGAGCTAACATTTTCATTACTCGGGAGGCTAAATAATGAGAACAAGCCAATCCATAGGCAACGGTCTCTAATTGATATGTAAGTAAGGAATCTGAGGGCTGTGAACGCCAAAGGATACATTGTAATTTCTGATCTTTCTCATCGACTCAAATCTGTCAAAACATTTTTGTAAGTCTGCGGGGAAAGCGTAACAATAATTTCTACAGAGAGTGATTAAGTCAATCAGATTTGGTAGTGAATTCTGACCTATGTGTAATAAATTGTATAGAGAGCAGCCATTTGAGTCTTAGCAGAATCATTAAATACCGTTCGTAATTTAAAACACAAACTTGTGGCCTTAATCACACCATGATGAGGCAGAAACCAACTGTCTGAGTCGTCTTTCGCTTTGATATGCTTCATATGTTGTAACTCAATGTATTCATTCATAAAAGACTTGTAAGCTCGACCTAAATCAAGATTGTTCAGGAATCTACGCTTAAGAGAGTTCATTGCAGAGGACGAAAGATTCTTAGAATCAACTCGAGCTTTAAACTAAGTTGTCCGATCTGACATAAATGGTAGTCTCACAGCATAGTGGCCTAATTCGTCACTTGAGTGAGTATTATTGGAATGCCTCTTGCAGATTTCATCCTTAGGAGACAAATCTTCTCTGGTGTATAGAGGAGGCTCTTTAACCTCCCATAGGGATGATCTTCTGAACCCAAAGAGCCCGAGAGTATCCAACCTAATAGTGTGAGAGGAAGAAAACAAATAAATTATTTATCTTAACGGAATACATATGTAAGTAAGTTTAAGAATCAATAAGAGATGTTAAATTAAAAGATAAAGGAAAACATGAACAAATTTTTAACTATGATTAATTTTTTAAAATGATAAAGCATGTCTAATTTCCTTGATCCAATGAAAAATTTAATATTTTACATTTTGATAAAAAAAAATATTGGAAGATAAAAATTAAATAGTATAATAACATAATAATAATAATAAATTGTAAAAAGTCTATATAAAAATAATAGTTGCAGTGAGCATGTAATAATTTCCATGAACTTAAAAATATAGTATAATAATACTAAATATTTCAATATATTATTGTTAAGTTTTTTGATGTATGCAAGTATATACAAAGAATCTGTTATTATTTGCAATACATAGAATTTTAATAGGTCGGTTGCGTACTATTTGAATTATATTCTTCTTATTCGTTTTATTTTCCCTGCTTGTTAACAATCAACAACAATTTGTGATTTTATTTCCGAAAAATCAGTTATTTGCAAATGTTTACTTGAATAACTTAGTTCTGTACAAAAGATTGTACCCATTTTATCATATGTTGAATACATTCAAAAAATTTTCTGAGTTACTTCGTCTTAAACCATTTAAAGAGTAAGACCATCTTCGAAAAATCAAAGAAAAAGCCAAGAAGATACCCATTTTTACTCTTATTTTTGGACCTAAATAATTATTTTCATTACTAAAAAGTAATTCTAGGCAAACGAGAAATAGTACATTACTCACCTAGGGAGAAAAAATAAAGAATGTCTTAGATCGCAGGCAATTGACGCCTGAGGCGAAACCGAGGGCGATAAGCATGCGATCTTAGGGATTCGTTGTTTCCTCCCGTGGGTTGTATACGATTTTTCACCGATCCTGCACCGGGAGACGGAATTTTCGTTCTGCGAAGCGAGACGAAAGTTCCTTTTTTCTGCGCAGTATGGTGAAAAAAGTATAACGAGTCAACATTACTCTTAAGAATGACTTGTGGCTTGTAATGATCGTGGCAGAATGACTGGACTCCAGAGCTTCATGGCAGTAGACGAATTCTCTTGGCTGTTTTTCAGTGTTCCTATCATGAAAACAATAGAACCTACATATTACTATAACCATCAAAAATGCGACAGTAGTAGGTGTAGATATCAGACGATAAAACAGCGAATACTTACGAGCAACACCTACGCTAGATACGAAAGCAAATCCTTAGCCAGCACAATGCACGCGAATACTGTTCATAATATTTCATATATTTCACCGATTATTATTCGCTGTGCTTAAGGCACCTAGCATCTCTAGTAACAATTTACACATTAAGAATATATGTATAACAATGGCATATTAATAATTTATTTTTT
The DNA here is from genome assembly GCA_030522625.1 of Copidosoma aretas. Classification (NCBI taxonomy): domain Eukaryota; kingdom Metazoa; phylum Arthropoda; class Insecta; order Hymenoptera; family Encyrtidae; genus Copidosoma; species Copidosoma aretas. Next base: position 6,121 of record JAPYYV010021981.1, read on the forward strand.
GTATTATGTAATATTTATATGTAAAGTTTAATATCATCCTGGTAAGGCTGTCTTGGGGTGGTTAAACATTTACCACAAGTTTTTAAATAACGAGGATGACACTTCCTTTCATTGCCTTCTTTTCTAATCTATATAAATAGAGAAAATTATTATATTACGTGGACACAAATGAAAATACTTCTATAACTGTCAGATTAATTTTTTTAATAACAACATATTTCTTTAAAATTGACACAACCTATAGAAATTGAATCGTTTACTTAAATTTCTTTGTTAGTCACAATTAAATATCTCTTACCAAAGTATATTTTCTATTATATCACTATTTTTATGATTAATTTGTATAAAAAAAATATCTTCAATGTCGCATGTTGCTATAGAAATGAATAGTTGGCTATTGCAAATAAAAAGATTTTAATGGTGCATTCTTTGTGGACGTAAAACCCTATGCTGGATAAAATTTGTTGAATTTTTTAAATTGTTTAGAGTCGCAAAATTTAGCTTGAAACATCTAGTTTTCATTCCAAGTGGCAGAATATGATAATCTAATATGGCGCGTCCAATATGGCGGTTACAAGGCGTAAACACACTTGAAAAACAGTACTTTCACTTAATGTACTTGTTTTCAAGGTGTTGAAAAAATTGTTTAAAAGGCCAGTGTAACTAATTTTTTATCATTCGATACAAATATAATCTTTGTAATCGCTTAAGGTACAAATATTGGTCTATAACCTAAAAATATGCCTCGAAAAAACGTTTTTTCATTGTTTTCGATCATTTGAGACAGTTAAGTCGTAAACTATGAGATATTTCCTATGAAACATTTAATTTTTAATAAAAATTAAACATTTTGTGCATTCAACATTACAAGAGCTTATCCTTTACCTTGAAAACCGATCTAAAGAACTTTTTTTTAGTGGCTCACAGTCTTTATAGGCAACAAATTGATGAAATATTAGGTAACTTTTATATATTGTTCGTTGTTCAAATTCAAGTAGGATATTGTCTTTAATTAAACAATCGTAATTGTATGTTGTTTGAAGTCGATTCAGACAACTTCAAAATGGAGTATGAGATATAATACAAGAAATTTTCAGTGCTATGAAAAATTTGACATTTCTGATCAGACATCAAGTAGTTTTGTTCTAACCATGACAAAGTTTCCACTTAAAATTATTTTATGTGGTAGAGCGGTCGTTCAAGGTGGTTGATGTGAAGCAAAAAGTGATTTCATAAGCTTTGATTTAACTTGATTTCCCATCTACCTGTCCGAGAAAAATTTTACGATTAATTTCTTGACCACTTCCCGACAACCGATTAATTTGAAATTTTGCACACACCCCCGGTTTTAAAGACAATGCAAAATAACTTATGTAAGATCATTGTTAATTCAATATGGTGGCCATAAAAAAAAGGCGGATCACCTTCTTTTTACAACTCTTTTGTCATGGGTATCAAACGAAAGAGCACGACGAGTAGAATACATTAATCTATCTTACGTAATCAGAAATTCAAAATATCGGCTGATATAAAATAGCGAATTACCTTTTGTTTAAAACCTCCTCAACATGGGTACAAATTAAGGAGCACAAAGAGTAGAGTACAATAAGCTATGTAACATCATGAGAAATCAAATGTATTTATACTGAACAACAATTAGAATCAAAATTAATGAGATACTTATAATTTTAAGTGTAATAACACAAGTTAAATTATGATGTACTTACTTAAGCTTCCCAAGCATTTACTTATAGTCAGATACAGGTTACATAATTTAAAAAAAGAATTTTCCATGTTTTGGTTCATTATATTATAGCTTTTTTCAAAACTTTTTTTTTCACTTTTGTTCTTTTACTTCTTCGTATTTTACTTCATACGATCTTATATTTGATTAATAACAGGAAAACAATTTTTTTAATTTAGTTTAAAGAACCCAAGAAACCACTTATGACGTTAAAAGTAATTGACAATATATTGACCAATGAAATTTTATTTCTGTCTTAAGTCGCAATGGTCTTATATCACGTATCTAAAGCCAGATATTGCTACTTGAAAATAATGATTCCAAGGTGTTTTGAAAATGATTTTTAAAAACAAGAATGAAAATCACTTTATTAATGTGTGTGCGGTTGTCCTCGATGTATCACCATATGTCACAATGAATGATAATAAGGATTCGGTTGTTATTTACTACATTTCAATATTTCTTTTTCGCATGTAATATCGTCAAAATTCATTATACTTTTCGGAAGGTTGTAAAATAAGATTGTCACAACATTACGATGTTTTGTGAAAGGCTGATTCAATATTATTGTCGAATCAAAAGATAATTATGAAAAGTTATCATTTTAATACAATCTGTAACACTTATTTCAAACGTAATTAAATTTTGTACCCTTAAGGGTATTTGAGTATCTCTTGATAAGTAATTGATTTTTTTCAAGTATTATAAAGCAATGACTTTTTAGTATGTCTGAAACAGCTGGAGCTTTATCAAACCTTTTTTCAGTGATCTGATTTTTTTTTCATGCTCTACTTCGCTATAAAAAAGTGTAGTTATACTGTTAAAATATTTTTGACCCGATTGAAGAAGTTTTTCAGGTGTTAGAATGGCATCAGATGGTTTGCATAAGAGGCTACATCGTACAGCCTCTCTCTTGAACAATGCTCCAACACCGTCTAAAGCTCCTTTACCGTTAGCAGTAGCATGACAATGCGATTTAGCTTGGATACCAGAATCAGTTTGGTAATTGAAGAGATTTATCATTTGAAACCTATCTTTAAAATGCTGCTTGGCACCGCGGTGCACCGTCACTAAAGTAAACAATATTTTTTGCCTTGATACTTCTTTTAAGATGTAAAATAAGCATCTTTTGCACTGTGTAATCAGCTGCTATGTCATGACCAGTTCTATCTGACAGGAAAACGAAGCTTCTGTGTTTAAGCTCAAACTTTTCTGTGTAATAATAAACCACAGGGAATACAGTGCATTGATAGTTATTGAAATGAAAGGCTTGTGAAACTTCTTAAACAAAATATTTGTAGTTTTCTAAGAAATCTAGTACAACAAGGATGTCACCCTTACCAAGATTGAATTTTTTTCTTTCAAAGAAAACAGACAGCATTTTTGCAATAAAACTGTTAGGTTTTAAAAGCAAAAGCTTACCTCCTTATTCATCTCAAAAATCTTCAGTGGACATAATTTGTGTTGGTAAAGTTGATCGATCTATCCCTGTCTATGTTCTGAATTGTACTTAAGCAAGTGATCTGCCATTGTTTCATTTAAAAATTGTGAGTAATTTTCGATGGCAGGACACTTATCACATTATTGTTAATAACAGGCTTCTGTAGTTTTCTCGCAAGCTATTTTTTCAGACTATCCTTGTAATCAGTACTAGACTCATTCAAATGACTTGTTAATTGGCTAATATTTATTGCATCTAAAATTAGTCTACAGTTTTCGTGAATGGTGCAAACACAGACTGTACGTGTTCTATTGGGACCTGATAGAATACAGCGTTTTGGGCGAACCTGGGCAAATTTGCTAAAAGTTAATGGATAATCAGAAGTCTTCTTTGTACGTCAGATAGAGTCCCCTTAAATCCATCATAGATGTCGCTTTTGTATCAAACAGCGACCGCCAGACGATTTCACCGAAATATCTTTTTTTTTGCCAGAAAAAATTCTACTGTTAGAACCACTGTTATAAAAATCAGTTATTCTTCTGACCGTTTCTTTTATAATTTGCCGACCTGATGAAACAGTGGGAACTGCCAAAATACCCTTCGATGCCCTAAGTATCTTTGATTTATTTGAAACTGCCCAGCTACATCCAAATTTGCTAGCTATTTTATGCGCCGACCATGACTGAGAAGCAATTGTAAACATGCTTAACTTTTGTGGACCCTTGATTGATAAGCTTTAAAACTTTTGTTTTAATCCATGAAGAATCTCCTCCAATTCAGTCTCCGTTTTTGACTCATTCACGAAAGTTTCAGATACATAACAATTATCATTACAAGAATTAAAGGAATCTACCATAGTACTGTTACTTGGCTCATCAATCACTATAGATTCAAGTACCCCAGGATACATTCTATCATTAATTGTCTCATCTTTTTTTCTACAATTCTTACATATAGCATTGTCAGATATGTGAGGAAATTTCCTTTTAATATCTTTGGAAAGATATCATAAATCTTTTCCCTTGTGACCTTCCTCATTGCAGGGGTTACAACATCGATCACCATGAACAGTTATAACAGTTGACATACTGTAAAATAAGGAAATGTACTATTTTCTTTCACGTCAAAATTAATGTTCTCAAAATTAAAGTCTTTTAGTAACAGTAACTATGATAAAAAATACCATTACCTTATCAATTTTATCAGACGACATGATTTGTTCAAATTCAATAGTAGAAAAAGACTGAGAATTAATTATTCTAATTGCTCTATGATAAGCTTATAAAAAAAAACAATTTTCTTAACTTCTTGAGATTTTTGTGCATTTTAAATGAAAAAGATGAATGCATTACATGTGTCACTAAGATTGATATTAAAATTATCTATTTTTATGAACGCAACAGTTTACAAAACAGAATAAAAAAGAGAATTTTTTACCGATATAGGAAGATGCAATAGCATTTCCAGTTATTAGTACATGCATAATTATCTGGTATTGTAATATTAGCTAAGATTAACACATTATGCAAAATATCATATTCCCCTCTTATTTTACTAATAATTAGAGTTTCAATGTTTCTAAGACACCACTTGTGTAGCTACAATATATAAAATAACGAAGATAAATCTGTAACATTTAGTTTTACTCACATTCATTACATACACATACTTGTTTTAAATTTCAGCATACAATGAAATTCTACTAACGTGGTGGCAGTTCCGGTAGGTTGACGTTAAAATAAAATTAATTTTTCTTTGTTAATTTTGTATACTTATTGATAATAACGTATGGAAATCGGAAATATTTTTTTATGCAACTATAAATATGTTAAATAATGAATAAAAACAAAAAAATTTAAGCATACAATAAAATTATTTCTCATGATGTTACATAGCTTACTTGTCCTGCTCCTTCGTTTGATACCCATGTCGAGAGATTTGTAAAAAAAAAGGTAATCCGCCTTTTTTTATGACTGACATATTAGATTCACAATGATCTTGCATACGTTTTTTTGCATTGTCTTTAAAACCGAGAGTGTGTGCAAAATTTCAAATTAATCGGATGTTGGGAAGTGGTCAAAAAATCGATCGCAAAATTTGTCTCGGACAGGTAGATGTGAAACCAAGCTAAATTAAAGCTTATGAAATCACTTTCTGCTTTACTTTAACCACCTTGAACGACCGCTCTACCACATAAAATAATTTTAAGTGGAAACTTTGTCATGGTTAGAACAAAACTACTCGATGTCTGATCAGAAACGTCAAATTTTTCATAGCACTGAAAATTTCTTGGATTATATCTCATACTCTATTTTGAAGTTGTCTGAATCGACTTCAAGCAACATACAATTACGATTACGAGGTTAGAAAAAGAACGTTGTATGTTTAATTAAAGACAATATCCTACTTGAATTTGAACAACGAACAATATATAAAAGTTACCTAATATTTCATCAATTTGTTGCCTATAAAGA
>JAPYYV010021983.1:0-10445 GCA_030522625.1 Copidosoma aretas
AAGACAGACCGCTGAAGTTAAAAACTTTTAAATATTGTTTGTTGAAATTCTAGATTTTTCAAAATGTAAATAATTAAAAAAGTACTAACTTCTTTAATTTGAAAAATTTGTATCATTAAATAACGTTTAAAATTTGTTTAAAAAAGTTGTATTCAAAAAAATTAAAAAAAAAAAAAAAATATTTAAAAAATGGTTATGGGTTAAGTACAGGGAATGAATGGGGAGGTGTTAGCTGATACATACATAACCTCAATTTTGACCATTTCAGCTGAATCTTAATGAAATCAAGGTTGAGAATTTTGGGAAAAATTACAGCTTGCGCAAGAAGCTATTACAAATATGCAGGTATTGATTTTCATGGTATACAGCGCACACATAACCTTAAAAAAATATTAAAATCCGTCATATCTTAAACGGAACGCAAAATAGATCAAAAATAACAATTTTTATGGGTTTTCCAGAGGGAACAAAATCATCGAAACGCACAAATAGAGGGGTTTTGGGTCGATATTGAAACATAACCTAAATTTATACCGTTTCGACTGTATTTTTATGGACTCAAGGCCAACAATTTTGAAAAAAATTATAGTATATTTAGAAAAGTATAAATAACAAAAATAAATAGTTTTTTATGGCTTTGCTTTAACATAACATTTTAAAAATATGAAATTTCGGCATGTCTTAAACGGGGCGAATAATAAACTAAAAATAACGATTTTTGTGGGTTCTCTAAAGGAAATAAAATCATCGTGATGCACATATTGAGGGGTTTCAATCAATACTGAAACATAACCCAAATATCTACTCTTGTGACTGCATATTATAGCATATTTATAAAAGTATTACTAATAAGGAGGAATCGTTTTTCATGGCTTTGCGTTAACATATAAAGAAATAGGTTTTTCTTAAAAATGCATGATATCCCCGTAAAAATTTCCTTTTAACAAAAATAAAAGGTCAGTTAAGTTTGATATGTTGAATTAAACATTGTTGAGAATTCTTATGGCCCTTATACAGTGTAAATTAGTTGTATTTTTTCAAAATAATCGTCAGCCTTACAAAGAAGTGAAATCCAAATTGAAAAAGTTCAAGTTTTGATTTCTTTTTGTTCCCAAATATTGTTTGTATTACACTTATGGTATTATACCATTGAGTACTTGTACATTCACAAAATCAAACTGAGTAATTTGTACGTTTACGTAGTACTACGTTCAAACCGTGCGTTGTGTGTATATAATATTATACTGAATAATAACTTACTCTAGAATTTTTTAAATATTATGAGTTAACATGAAATTCATGCATTTGATGTGAGATTTATTTACCTACAGTACCAGACAAAAGTAAAAATTACTCAGTTTGATTTTGTGAATGTACAAGTACTAACTGGTATAATACCACAAGTGTAATACGAACAATATTTGGGAACAAAAAGAAAACAAAACTTGACCTTTTCTAATTATTAATTTCACTACTTTGTAAGGCTGACGATTATTTTGGAAAAATATTACTAATTGACTTTGTATAAGGGCCATAAGAATTGTTAACAATGTTTAATTGAACATATCAAACTTACTTGACCTTTTATCTTTATTTAAAGGAAATTTTTATAGGGATATTACATTACTATAGAATTATTTATATACTTATATCAGTACAATACTTTCGTCGATTGAATGCGTTTTTGCTCTTTACATTTTTTGAGCACTATTGACACATTTTATACAATTACCAATATTCTATTTAAAAAGCTTTTATATTTTCCAGTGATTTTATGATTTTTTTTTAGCTAAAGAGACTCCCTACTGTTTAGATTATTTTGACTGCGGAAATTCCAATGTTTTTGTTATTATGAACAAATTTTTTTTACTTGATGTATTGTAAAATATGTAAATAAAAGTTAAAAAATTTATTACAGACTTTCAATTTGTTACGTCAAAGTGATTTATTATTTTTACAGGTATTTAAAAAATTTTTTTTAATATTAATATTTATTGTAATTTTAATTTATATAATAATTTATTAATGATATGAGCAGTACAATATTAAACAACAGACAAATCTCATTTTTCAAAGAACATAGTGAGGAAAAGTTGTTTAAATGTGTTAAATGTAAAACATGTTTTCAAAGAGTGACTCATTTAAAGAGACATATAATAATTGATAATGAAGGACGTAAAGAAAAATTTGTGAAAAATGTGGTAAGGGTTTTAAAAGATCAGACGGTTTAGGGAGCTTTGGGAGTTTCGCTCAGAGGGGCGTAGAACAGGGAGTCCCTCTTTTATACACGAGTCTCCGCTACGTATGTGCAATATAATTTTATCATTTATTCCATGAAAAATGATCTTTGATTTAAACTTTTTACTTTATCTCTTTTGCTTAAGCCTAAAACTGCCTTAACTATCCTTTGCTTCTAATCTGTAGTTTTTTCCATGCCGGGAAAATTTTTTGTTGAGAACCACCCTTCTCGGCCCATGTCCTACTTTTTAACATCCAATGCATCCACTTGAATTTCAAACAGATCTGTTTTTATCCCTTATTTATTTATTAATTCCGCAAAATCAACATTTTGTCTTCAATATGCTAGGCGCCTTAAACAACGTCATTAGATAATTTAAAACAGTTCATTTTGAGTTTGCCTACTGTTACACCTCCTGTATTATTTTAGAACCACTCATCGCCTATTTTTTAGATAAATAAACTTAAAAGTACCAGGCTTTATGGGCACCCTTGCCTTTTCTTTTTCTTAGTTTTGAGTTAGCCCCTAGTCGTAATTAACTGTTTTTTGTATATTTTTAAATTTTCTCTAACATTTTTGTCATTTTTATACCTATATCTCTTAAATTTTTGCTTTTAATTAAATTATTTAGTACAAAAATATTGTATCTTGTTCTTCCTTTGGTTCCGATAGCAGCCTAACACTTTTTTAATATTTTTACTTCTCTACCGATTTTTCTACATTTTCAGCGATTATAATTTCTTAAATCTTGTATGTTACATTTAAAAAGCCACTCCTCTGTTGTTTTAAGGTACTTCTACTTCTTTCCTGCCTTGTAAATTTGATAGATTTATGCTATTGCCCATACTTCGATGATATGTGTGTTAGTCTATAAGCTATAAAGTTTGTTTGTCAAATCAAAAGTCCATATTATTTGTAGATTCTTGAAACAGTTTTCCATGATTCTGTCTTCTCTTGTGTCTTTTCTGTATTTTATTTTCCGCAAGACATTTTCATTTTTAATGATGGATACATTCTTGTAAAAAATTACCCTATTAAGCACCATAGCGCAAATTTTTAGCATAAATAATGCCGAGAGAAGCTTTAAACCTTCAAGAGTAGTATTTTGCGTGTAGGTACTTGAATGCGTCAGCCGAAAAGCTTGTCTCATCGCCAATTCCAGAATTTTCTCAAGATCTATAATGATACATATAAAATCTATCTCCCTAAGATCCAAATAATACTTTTTATTTTAATATATAGGATTCTTGTCACGGCTTTTATACGTATAATCATAAATTTTTGGTGTACGATTATGAATATCGTTATTCTATTTATTAATATTAGTTGCTACAAAATCAATCTTCATAAAAGTTGGTTTTTCATATAGGGGTTTGTATATTTATAAGAAAGTAATAGTGATGTCAAAATTTATTACGCAAGAAAAAACATGTTTAGGGGGGAGCTGGGGGAAGGTAGGGGGGTGTCTTGTGGGGAGCTGGGGGGGGAGGGCGAGGGGGACCTAGCTTGAATTATTTGAGGTCATATTTCACGGTAAAAAGAAACGAATTTGACCTTATCTTGGGGTGGAGCTGAGGAAGAGCGGGTGGAAGTGGAGGGAGCGGGGGGAGCTAGTGCTCACCTTAAAAACGGTCAGACTAGAGCGTTCGCCGATACACTTATATGGCTTAACTTTATAGATTTTAAAAGAATAAAAATCAAATAATTTATCAATAGAACCTTGTATAAAGTTACCAATAATAAAAAAAAGGGTATGGCTTTCTCTCTCTCTCATTTCCCATGCATGTAGGCACGGTAAAATAATGTAAAAATTTGCTTTAAAAGTTTCGAAAAAATTATTTAATTAAGGTGGCTCGGGTGATTTTTACTGGAATTATTAAAATCTCTAAGATTCTGAAATGATGTCAAAAAGTATGATAAACTCATTTGCAATAAAAAAAACCGCTGCCAATAAATTAGCACAAAGCTTCCTCAACAAGATTCTTCTGCAATTATTGACCTAAAAAAAAAACACACACAATATAATATAATGATCTAAAATGTTAAAAGAAGCAATTTTCATACCATATGATATAGATTTATTTTAAAAATAAGATTATTATTTTTACGCGAATAGTACAAAAAATTTTGTTAAAATTTGTTTGAATCAAAAATAATTAAATATGTGATTATAACTAATCACTGAAATCAATACCTGTATTATAACTTTCTTGTAGCTAAAATATTATTAAATTATATAAAGATATTCAATTATCTATAAAATAAGACTATTGACGAAATCAAATTATAATTTTTTCACTCCAGAAACATCAAAACCGTTATGCTAGCATTGAAATTATTATATCAACCTTGATAGGGTATGTGACGTCAAATATGTTTGTGAACCAATATATGATACATAAAAAAATCATTTTGAGCCAAGATCACGGAAATAACTCGGAGGGCTTAAGAGATATGACTGATTCAAAAAAAAATTATAGATGTTTTTTAATACTTTTAAACTTTTTTAAATCAAGAAGAATTGAATAAACAATCAGAACTCATTACTAAAATTTATATATGTGCTATAACTATGTTGTAGCTAAAATATTATTATATTATCTAAAGCTGTTTAATTATCCATAGAATATAACTATTAAAATTATTCACTCCCAAAACAGCAAAAAGTGTTTTTTTAGCATAAACAATTGCCATAGCAACCTGGATAGGGTATAAAACGTCAAACCTTTTTGTAAATCTGTACAAGGATATAACAAGCAACGTTTCGAGCCCTAGATAATTAAAATCATTTGAAGGGTTTTTGAGGTATAATTGATTCAAGAAAAATATGGCAGATTTTCTTCAATAAAAAAGAACCAGAAACCGTGAGAAAAATTTTTTTAGTTTAAAATAGAGCTGTTTTATTGCTTTATGAGATGCAACTATTAAAGAAATTAATTTTGAATTTATCACTCTGAAAGTAGCATGAAACCGCTTTTTGGACATAAAAAATCGTTATTACAACCTTGATAAGGCATAGACATTAAATTTTTTTTATAATTAATACAAGGATATAAAAACAAATATTTCAAGCCTTTGACCATCGAAATCACACGAAAAATTTCTAAGATATAAGTAATTTTCCACGAAACCTCAGTATTTCTTTACTAAAAACTGTACAAAATATTTTATTAAAATTATTCCAAATGAAAAATAGGGCTTCTTTGAAGCTCTATCAGATGTTACTATTTAGAAATTTAAATACATTTTGTTTACCCTTAAAGAAGTAAAAAATCTGTTTTTTGATCATCAAAATCATTATAAAAACGTTCATAAGGTATAAATCTTAAAAAAAATTTCCGAGATTCGATAAGGGGGTTAAAACAAAAATTTCAAGCCCCGAATCATCTCAATCTACCGTTAGGTTCCTGAGATATGCCTCATTACACACACACACACACACGCGCGCACGTACACACACACACACACACACACACACACACACACACACACACACACACAACACACTGAGAGACAATTTTTTTTCTAAAAATGGTATTTTTTCATTTTAGACACTATATAAAACATTCCTAACGTAGTTCTATAAAAAAAATTTCGTACCTATACAAAGCTTCCTCTATGAGGAAGCAAAAAACGATAAACGAAAAGAAAATTTATTTAATTTAAAATAAATGTTTTAATGCTCTATGAGATACAACTATTAAGGAAATCAAAATTCAATTTTTGTTCAAATTCAGTTTTACCATAAAAGTATCCGGAAATCGCGTTTTGGACATAGAAAATCGTCTCAACAACCTTTATGAAATATGAAACTTTTTTTTTTTTTGACCGATACAAGGGTATGAAAAGAAAAATTTTTAACCTTAAATCATCGAAACAACTCAAAAGATTTCAAAGATACAACTGATTTTCCAAAAAAATCGCGGTTTTTCTTTAATAAAGAGAAGACGACATAAGTTAAAAGGATAATTCAAAATGGATAGCAGAGCTGGATTAATGAGTCATGGGATATATTTATTCAAAAAATCAAGTGGTAAAATTTTTCACTTCGAAATTAGCAAAAAACTGATTTTGGACATTAGAAATTTGTATGAAAATTTTAGTAAGGTATGAAACTTAAACTTCTTTTGCAACCCGCTATAAAGGCATGAAACCAAACGTTTTGATCCCTGGATCATTGAAATTGGTCGTATAGTTTCTGAGATATGACTGATTACACACACACACACACGTGCACTTACATACACTCACACACACTCATACACACACATGCACTTACATACACTCACACACACACACATACACACACGCGCGCGCGCGCGCACACACACACACACACACACACACACACACACACACACACATACATAGGCAGACTTCTCTACAAATGGTATATTTCACTTTAGACACCGTATAAGTCATTTTTTACGTATTTCCACAAAAAAAAATTTTTTACCGATACAAACCTTTCCTAATGAGAAAGCAATAGCACTCGCCACTGATAAAAATATTCTAATGCTCTATTGATCACAAATATTATCAAATTTGCAAAAAAAAAATTTACTTAACAAATTCAAAAAAACTATTGTTTTTTCAATACGAAAATCGTAATAACGATATCGATGAGGTATACATTTCAAATTTTTTTCTAGATAGCTAAAAGAATGAAAAAAAAAATATGTATAAATTTCTTTTTCAACACAATTCTTCAAGTTTTTAACAGAGATGTGACTGATTTTCCACAAAAATCTTAGTATTTCTTTCATATAAACTCAAAAATAGTATATTATGACCCAAGGCTAGAAATAGTATATTTCGTACCTGGTGGCGCATGTCGCCAGGGCGATCCCTGGGCCCGAGGGCGTTTGCGAAGCAACGCCCGAGGGACTGTTGTGATCGTTGCGAAGCAACGCCCGAGGGACTGTTGTGATCGCCCTGGTTGGATGCGCACCAGATGCGAACGCTATTTTTCCTACCGAGGGCGCAGTAAACGACCAAAGGTGACCAGAAACGCCCCGAGGTAGGAAAAGTGAATTTCCTGGGGTGCGTGGTATGATGGCCGAGGCGAAGTCGAGACCCTTATTAACGCACGCCAGGGCACTCACCTTGCTGGCTGTGGGTCGTACACTATCTTCTTATACCCGGTCGAAAGTACGTTTAATAACTAATGCTAAATAATAAAAACATCTTTGCGAGCTGCTTGCTCATGCTCGGCTGTACATGTATCTATCAGTTTTTTTTTCTAGCCTGATGCATCTGCGCGTCTCTACGGCCTTCTCGCCTAGCACCCAAGACGTCAAGACGGCAGTATTCGACGTTTGCTACTATAGATGACAGCTGGACAAGCTGAATGCTCTGTATGGATTGCATGGTGATGATACCTGCCTGACATTTGCAAGGCCGAGGTTTTGTTGGTAGGGGTAGGCATCATCGCACGTGCAGAAAATAACTCGAAAAAATATAGTCTTGCATCAACTGTGCATTTTTTTTTTTTTTTTACCTGTGTGTAGGTTTGGCACGAAAACAAAATTAAATGTCGGAGTAACGATATCGTTGTTTAATACATTAATATTGATCCACAATTATTCTGAAGCATCTTACACCTTTTAAGCTCTTTTACGATCTAACACTATTTAATCATATACATGTATATTTTTATACATCAATCCACTTTTTATGTTCTTGTATCATTGATTACCTTGATTGTGTTTACACAAAGTAATACTGAAAACACAACTATTGAAAGAACAGTTATCAATCTTTATGTCATATTTTTTAAGAACTGCTTGTTTAGTTTATAATGGCCCTTTTTGTAATTTCGCGCATGTAGGGCTGTTCTTCGCTTTGGGACCAGAGACACTTATCTAGTATTTGTTTTCAAGTATCGTTTGCACATGGTTTTCTGTTATTGTCTTCTCTAGTTACTGTCTCCCTACCTGCGCTGTGGCGGCTCGGAGGCCGCGCACTCGCAACGAAGCCCCGCGACGCTCTCGCTCTCTTCTCTCCAAGACGTCAGCCAGGATACTTCAAGCTCATAGGCAGCTGTCGTTATTTTGTTGTATTTTCGTCTCGTTCCTGGTCGACTCTGGATTTTGTATTTCGCTCGCCTCGCCAAGTTTACTCTGCACAACTCAACCTTGTAGGCTGTATTGTTTTGTTTTTTTATTTGTTCGAAGAACAATTTTATCGATTATTGGAAATTCTTATCTCACTAGCTATTGACTACGGCTTATTGCCTGCTTATGTAAATAGCCTGTCTTCTCTTAAATATATCTTTTATTAGACAAAAAGAGGTGTATTTATTTCTTTCACGCTTCCACACCTGCGCATATGAAATTTCGTTCTCCATCTCAATAGCCCTTCTCGATCAATGGTTCGGCTGAGATGTCACAAGATAAACACCGCTTTTATTTCATTGTGATTTTGATCTTGATCGTCCAAATCATTAATATTTTTTTTTTTCTCATATGCATTAGGATTTCTTCCACCATTGAAGTTCAGTTTGATAGGTGGTTTTATAATGAATATTTACCCTTTTCCAATCGAAGCAGGTGAATTTTAATTTGGTGGTATACCTGCCGGTTTGTTGCTTGCTGTGGGAAAATTCACTTTCTCCTTAGCTAAAACAAAAAGATAATAATATTATATCATGGCAAAACTTCATAATTGTTTGTAGTCAGATGATGCAAAACATTTATGACTTATCGACCTTGATACGAGTCTCGCTTTTTAAATTTTTGTGGTTGAATTAATATTTTCTTACTCACCTGCAGTCGGATTATGGTTATTTTTTGAGAATTTGTCTGAAAAATCTGACTAATTCGAGTTGCAATAACATTTATCTTGATTTTCAACATGAGTAATTACTGTACTTCTTGATGATTTTGAACAAGTGCTCGATGATGCTCTATGAGCAAGACCACTAAAAATTAGTTGCTTGTATTGCATTGAATTTTCTATGTAGCCTTATGCAATTATATCTGACCGCGATCTCTCTAGCTTTTTAATCTGCTGCATATTTGCTCCGGATTCAGAAAGGATGGTAGCAGCCGTTCTAGAAGAACAGTAAATCTGCTTGGGTTATCCAAATTCTTGTATAAAGCAATACTTTTCGGTATTTCATCAATCTTGTGCGTCCCTCAAGAATAAGAAGTGCATTTACCATCATGATATTGAATGAAAAATTTGCCCATAAGCATGCTAAATGGTCTTAGTAAAATGTATTTCTTGACCATATCATAGAAAATGTATCTCACCATGAAGTGTTCAGGGTAATCGTTTTTGTTGTCTTTAATAGATATAAGAAACTTATTACCTAGGTCTTCTAAATGTTCCGGCTCCATGATATATCATGAAGCCAAAACATTTAGAAGACATGTATCTCATCACAACGAAGACAACCACAAATTTCAAAGATCAGTATAACCGGCAAACATTCAATGTATATGCATGCAATTAAACCCTGGGTAAAAATCTGATGTCTTTCTCACGAATTTTACGATTTGATGCCATGTAAGAGGAAAAGGTTTCTTAGGCTTATAATTTTTGGAATTATTTTTTATAAGACTTTTTAAATAGCCACTTTTAGCCACTTTTTGTACGTATGATAGACTAGTAGGTATCGTTCGGACGACTTATTTGGTAGAGTATCAGTTTGAACAATTAGTCTTGCTCCTTCGTCAAAGTTTTTCCATATTTTGTCTTCGTATGAAGAGCCGTCTGATGATGATCTATTTATTTTGATGTTTTTTATCCTCTTTTTTTTACACACGCGAACAACTTTTTCTCATATGTTAAAAGTTTAGCTAGAAGGTTAAGTATATAACTTAGGGTACATCACAGGCAGACGCTTATGCTTTTTCGGTGGCCTCGTTGACGCCAGGCCACGAAAATCTAGCAGCCAATCAGAGCTCGAGTTCATCTAGAAGGCCACCAAAGGTGCACCTCCCGGACTAAAATCGAGCCAGAAACTACGTACTTTTGACTTAGGGATCAAGAATAATATCTTATCAAGATGATTTAAAATGGAAAATAAAGCTTTCCTAATGCTTTATCATATGTTACTATTTAGAAAAGCGAGTAAGGTTTTTTTAGCCTCAAAAAAGTAAAAAAAATAGTAGATTACGATACAAGGCCAGAAAGTTGGATTTCCGGGCGTGCGATGGTTTGACGGCCGAGGCGAAGCCGAGGCCGTTAAATCGCACGC
>JAPYYV010021984.1:0-13360 GCA_030522625.1 Copidosoma aretas
ATAAGCACGGTTTTATTAAGCGGTTTTTTTATCGGTAGGGTAGGAACAGTGGGTTAGGTACAAGAACGATTTCCACCCTGGGAAAAAACTTTTTCATTTTTTGAAAAAATCTTTACCCAGAGTGGGAATCGAACCCAGCCATCAAGATCAGCAGGCAGACACTCTACCTACTGAGCCATCACGTGGCACCATATATATTTAGCTTTGATTTTATTATATAAAAGCAATTTACTAAAGTCATTACAACTCTCAATTGCAATAATTAATGAAAATTGTTATTATTTAAAAAGTACTATTTTGAATATTAAAATTATCTAGTTACATTTTATGTTTATTATTAGGTAAAAAATTTTTTATTATGCAAAAAGTATACATTCTAAAATGTATAAATTTTATGTTGGTCCACAATAAATCTCTTGGTCGTAAATCAGAACGTATACAAACCTAATTATCTGCTAACGGTTTACTACCGCACTATCATGCATGCGTAAATCTACAATCAGCCTGTACCTATTATGCTGTTACTCTGCCATATTGCACCCGCCAACCTTCATTTTTTATTTGTAACCACATATTTGCAATTAGCGACCCTAAAAACCTTCAAGTATAAGTTTTTATCGAAATTTGGATACTAGATTATATTTCAGCGCACTGAATCCGATCCTCCATCTTAAAGTGACCAAATAAAGATAAGAAAAAAAATGTACATATCATCTCTTGTTGACGTCCTTTATACGAGAGAAAATTTCAAAAAGATTTGGAGAAGTCGGACCTAAAAGTTTTCCCGCTGACCGTGAAATGTCCCGTATATATTGTACGTACAAATGACTACTGCTACTTGTGGTTAGAGGGCAGAACCCTGGTCGATATTTTCATTTCTAGCTATAATATTACTTGATAAATATTTACTACAATCGCTCTAGATTAAAGTCAAATGTAGGTGATGAGTGTAATGATTCGTGCTACGTATTTTATTAATTGAAATACAACTGTTTCATTTAGCATTCAAGTCTTGTTAAACTAATGTTCTATAAATTGCTGACTCTACAGAAATCATTCCAGCTAACTACTAGAATAAATTAACTTCTGACTTAAGAGACCTTTTATCAACAGAGAAAAACTCTAACAAAGAGTCACTAAATGATTCAGTTACTAACTTGACAGGAGATTAGATTAAATCTTAGAAAAGATAACTTGATCACCAAAAAAGTTTTTTTCCATTGCACGAATATCACTAAGCTCTTAAATAAAGTGTTTTCAAAAATTTTAAAAACATAAATTAAAGATTATATTATGATTCTGAACTAAACAATGACGAAAACAGCGAAAGAGTCGCTGTTTTCTACTACGGACAAAAATGTAAACCCTACACCGAAGTCTGGATATGAAAGTTGCAGAGCTTATCAAGATACAACTTTTTTATCTAGTAATTTTTCTCTACTGTGATGTCTAATGGCGCTGAACGAGACAAATCGTTTTGAAAGATCAAAGAAACTGTTTTATTGCACCTAACTTTTTTACGTGACACTTACAGATGGAAGGTAAAATGCAAAACATTTACACCTTATAAAAATACACGTTTTTTGTAGCTACCATTGTTGTCTACAGTGTCGTTCCTACTCATTTAATAACAAAAACCGTTTTAAAATCGCTAAATTGTCGTTTTATAACTTATAACTGATCTATATGACATCCATAGACAATAGATAGTCTTATTTTGACAGCACAGTACAATTACAGAATTTAAATTATACTTTTTGCTCTGACATCTGACCACAGATTGGTCGTGCCTTACATCAAAGATATATCGTTACTGTAAGATAAAAAAATGTGGACACAATGCAAATAAGGAGCTTAATTTAAAGCCATCTAATGTGATACTGCAAAGATTTAGACTTACACATTCACTTGGTAACGTGTACATCGAGGTCTTAAGAACCACAACAGATGGCTCTAATTGGAGCTCTCTGTGCACAAAAAAGTGGGAAAAACGTTTTTGCGTGTTGTCAATTGTATGTCTCATGCATAAGAGCTGGGAATACGTTTACTTAAATTTTATTTCTGAAATATTGATCAGCTCATCCGTAAAATTGATCCAATTGCTGTAAATAACGACTGCAAGCTTGCTTATTTTAGTTTTAGTTAATTTTATTTGATTTTATTTTATAATCATCTTAGGATTTTGACACTCTTAAATAAGTGAGTGGCTTATTTGATGCAAAACATTATATCTTGCATGTATGGTACGACTAATCTGTGGTCAAATGTCAGAGCAAAAATTATAATTTTAATAATGTAACTGTTTTTTTCTGTCGATTTAAAATTATTTATTGTCTAGGGATGTCATATGTATTAGTCATTAGTTATAAAACGATGTTTTAGCGATTTTAAAACGGTTTTTGTTATTAACTGAGTTGGAACGACACTGTAGACGAAAGTAGTAGCTACAAAAGACGTATATTTTTATAAGGTGTACACGTTTTGCATTTAACTTTCCATCCGTAAGTGTCACGTAAAAAAGTTACATGCAATAAAACGATTTCTTTGCCCTTTCAAAACGATTTTTCTCGTTTAGTGCCATCAAATATCACAGTAGTGAAAAATTACCAGATAAAATAGTTGTATCTTGATAAGCTCTGCAACTTTTGTATTCATGACTCTGGTATTGGATTTTTATTTTTGTCTATAGTATACAACAACGATTTTCTTGCTGTTTTCGTCATTTTTTAGTTGAGAAACATTAAGTGAATTAAAATTAACTGAATCTTCGACATGTGTTTTAAAAAATTCTGAAAACACTTTAATCAAAAGCTTAGTGATATACGTGCTGTGAAAAAAAAATCTTTTTGTAATCAAGATATATTTGCTATGATTAAATCTAATTTTATGTCAAGTTATTAACTGAAACTTTTAGTGACTCTTTGTGAGAGTTTTTCTTGTCAGATAAAAGGTCTTTGAACTCAGAAGTTAATTTATTCTAGTAGTAAGCGGAAATGATTTGTGTAGAGTCAGGTATTCATAGGACATATGTTTAACAAGACTTGAATGCAAAATAAAACAGTTGTTTTTTAATCAATAAAATGCGTAGAACGAATTATTAAACCTATAACATACGTTAGACCTTAATCCATAGCGATTTTAGTTAATATTTATTTAGTAATATTATAGCTAGAAATGAAAATATTGACCAGGGTTCTGCTATCTAACCACAAGTAGCACTAGTCATTTGTAACGTACAATATATACGAGACATTTGACGGTCAGCGAGAACACTTACAGGTTCGACCACTCTAGATCTTTCTTAAATTTTTCCCTTTTATAAAAAACATCATCAAGAGATAATTTGTACATTTTTTTTCTTAACTTTATGAACCCACTGCTCTGAGTCATGCTCGGAAAATCGATGATTTTGGATTTTTTAACATTTTTAGTCCCTACAACTTGGCCATAATAATAAATTTTAATAACTATAATAAAAAGTATTTTGACTCAGAATGTTCCATAGATTAAAAAAAATTGTTTAGTATTAATGTGATAAATCATTTAGCTCTTTAAAAACGTAAAATAAAATTGCAAAACGTTTTTTACTCTTTACCCCGACTTTTTTTGAAATTTTGTTGTTTTTTTTAGGAAGAGCAGAAAATTTTACAAAAAATAACCTTTGAAAAACAAAGCGCTCGATACACGTGTATTTGTTATGAATAAATTATCGGAATCATCTATATGTTGCTTATGGATCTTAAATGCTAAACCTTTTGATTCATGGATTTCGACGCCATATATTATAACATATACATTTTTAAATTAAAAAAAATCGTATCTGAAACCAAGAACTGCAAATCTACGGGTGTAATTCTTAAAATAAATTGCCTTGCACCATAAGTATGAGCTTCTACAGTTGGTTAAAATTTCTAGTTCTTCACCACGAAACGACGAAAATAATTATTATTAGTGCACAAGTGCTTACTTACATTCATTCTAGATATTAGTCAGGTAAAAATTAATAATATGTGATCTTATAGAAAAATTATTTTGAAAGACTAACGCAAAAAGACATAATAGCGATTGATTAAGTTATTCGATTAAGATGAAAAAAGCGTCTATGAAAAAAATGTTTTTATCTAAACTTGCATCCTATAAATCGAAAAAACCAGTTAGTAAGTGATTAAAATCCAATTTTTAATCTAAATCCAGCGCCAGACTTAAAAAGGCAAGCAGTGCACGATGGCTATATTATGAACGCACCTTCACGTGTTTTGAGGTCATAGTAAACAATTACTCTGCTGTATTCCAGTTTGTTTGTATTATTAAAAAACTTTTCGTTTTGAGTTGTTTTGTTGTTAAAAGATAAAAATTCTGATTTTTTTGCGATTTTTACTCTTTAAATCAGTGTGTGAAAGAAAAAAGAGTGTTTTGATTCTTTTAATTTGTCAAAATCTCAGATGTATTTAAATGCTTTGTGAGTATTAGATTAACTTTTCCTAATCCTTATCTCATGAAAGAATCTTTTTTTTTGTAAAATATTTTGTATATTCAACAAAACCTGATGATTCAAGAAAATTTCCCGAATTGGATCTGAATTATTTTTTACTGTAACCGCAGATTATTAGTTGTGTTTAACGTGCAGAAAAAAAGATAAGGGATTAGTTGTTAATGCCGCTGAATGTAAAGCATCATCCTAATTTTAGGAAAAAACTCAATTTTTCAGTGTATAAAACTGTGATATAACTATTGACGAGTTTTAAAAAAATAGTCCAGTCAAAAAAAAAAGGGCACCTTATTAGATCAAATGTAGTTATATTTCATAAAATTTTGTATTGAAACTGTTGTTTCATACTTTTCAGGCTTGACAACAAAAGCTACACGACAAAAGAAATAAATGATATCACAGAAGTTGTAACGAAAAAATTTTGATTAGAGTTTTGACTGCTTTACACTATCATCAACTTAGACAGTTACCCATGGTTTTAGTAAAATTTTAGACAATATTAAAAATACTTTAAATGTGAAATTAACGGGTCTAATAAACCATTTTTAAGCGAGTTATTTTGTTCATGCATTGATTCATGTATTAATTGGTCGAAAAAAATTGACTTGCTGACACTCTCACCTTAAGAATGGAATATACGACATAATTAAAACGACCTTAAATTTGAGTTCCACGTGTTGGTACAGTGTTTGCGCTTGAAGATGCTGGGTTAGACTTTGTCACGTGTAAGTAACGAATCAGCAGGCTGGTAATTAAGAGGCTGATGTAACTATGTACAAATTTAGTAACAAATAATAAAAAATTTAGTATAAGTACTGGCTGTGAGAGAAGCGTTCTTATCAGCGGCAATGAGCTGACTGTCTGTAGCGCAGAACACTTAAATTTATAATCACGCAGTTTGATTCTATTTCTTAGAATCTGAGAGTAAAATAGCTAGCAGTTGAAAAAATATAAACGAATAATTAGTACAGGTAAGGGTCATTGTTTTGATTTTACACGTAGGGTGAACATTGAAGAAATGAGAAAAGCGTCACTGTTATAAGCACGTAAAGAAAAGCTAATATATATATAGCGTGGAAATAGAACATTTAAACTGAAAATACCACTATCCCATTGCGTAAGTATATAAAACGGGATACAAAATACATAATCAATAAAAAGAAGAAGCACAAAGTCATGAAATGTAAGGCATTGAGAAAAAAGACAAGACGTGGAACTCAACCTTAAGGTCGTTTTAATTATGTCGTATATTCCATTCTTAAGGTAAGAGTAACAGCAAGTCAATTTTTTCGACCTATTAATACGTAAATCAATGCATGAACAAAATAACTCGCTTAAAAATGGTTTATTTGACCTGTTTATTTCACATTTAAAGTTTTTTCTAATGTTATCTAAAATTTTACAGTAACCTTGTGTAACTGTCTCAGTTGATGATAGTGTAAAGAAGTCAAAATCTAATCGAAATTTTGTCGTTACAACTTCTGTGATGTAATTTATTTCTTTCGTCATGTAGCTATTGTTATCAAGCCTTAAAAGTATGAATCAACAGTTTCAATACAAAATTTTATGATATGTAATTACATCTGGTCTCATAAGGTAACCTTTTTCTTCTACTTGAATATATTTTTAAAACTCGTCAAAAGTTATATCACAGTCATATGCACTGGAAAACTGAGTATTTTTCTGAAATCAGGATGATGCTTCACAATCAGCGGCATTTACAACAAATTTCTTAGCTTTTTTCTACACGTTGAACACAACTAATAATCTTCGATTGCAGTAGAAAATAGTTCAGATTCCGTTCGGGAAATTTTCTTAAATCATTAGGTTTTTTTAAATATACAAAATATCTTACAAAAAAAAGATTCCTTGATGAAATAAAGACTAAGAAAAATTAAATTATTACCCATAAAGCATTTAAATACGTACGAGATTTTGGCAAATTAAATGGATTAAAACAATCTTTTTTCTTTCACACACTGATTTGAAGAGTTAAAATGGCAAAAATGTAGGAATTTGAATTGTTTGACAACAAAACAACTATAAACAAAAAGTTTTTTGATTAGTACAAACAAACAGGGATACAGCAGAGTAATTGTTTACCATGACGTCATAACACGTAAAGGTGCGTTTATAATATAGCTATCGTGCACTGATCGCCTTTGTAGATTAAGCGCTGAATTTAAAGTAAAAATTCGGTTTTATTCATTTACTTACTGGTGTTTTTGATTTATAGGATGCAAGTTTAGGGATAAATATATTCTTTAAGCCCGCTTTTCTTATCTGAATCGAATCACTTAAAAATCAAATACTATTATGTCTTTTTGCGTTAGTTTTTGAAACTAATTTTTCTCTAACATTACATATTATTAATTTTTGCATCTACAGCTAGAATAAATGTAGGTAAGCACTTATGCACTGATAATATTTATTTTCGTCGCTTTGTGGTGAAGAACCAAAAATTTTAACTAACTGTACGAGCTCAAACTTATGGTGCAAGGCAATTTTTTTCAAGGATTACACCCGTAGACTTGAGGTTCTTGGTTTCAGATACGATTTTTTTGTTGAAGAACATGCGTATGTAAAAATATATGCCGTCAAAATCCATACATTAAAAGGTTTAGCATTTCAGAGCCAATTTTCGACACACAGATGATTAATTAATCTATTTACAACAAATACACGGGTATTGAGCACCTTTTTTTTCTAATGTTATTCTTTGTAAAATTTTCTGCTCTCCCTAATAAACACAAAAAAATTACAAAAAAAGTTGGGGTGAGGGACGAAAAAGACTTTTTTACTTTATTTTTCATTTTTAAAGTGCTAAATGATTTATTACATTAACACTAAAAATTTTTTTTTAATCTATGGAACACTTTAAGTCAAAATACTTTTTATTATAATTATTCAAATTTATTATTATGGCCAAGATGCAGGGACAAAAAATGTTAAAAATTCCAAAATCATCGATTTTCCGAGCATGGCTCAGAGCAGTAGGTTCATAAAGTTAAGAAAAAAATTGTACAAATTATCTCTTGATGATGATTTTTATGAAAGGGAAAAATTTAAGAAAGATCTAGAGTGGTCGAACCTAAAAGTGTTCCTGCTGACCGTGAAATGTCCCGTATATATTGTACGTAACCAATGACCAGTGCTACTTGTGGTTAGAGTGCAGAACTCTGGTCAATATTTACATTTCTAGCTATAATATTACTTAATAAATATTGACTACTATCACTCTGGATTAAAGTCAAAAGTAGGTTACGGGTTTAATAATTCGTTTTACGTATTTTGGTGATAAAAAGACAACAGTTTAAATTAGCATTCAAGTCTTCTTAAACTCATATTCTACAAATACCTGAGTCTACAAAAATCATTCTCACTAACTACTAGAATGAATTAACTTCTGAGTTTAAAGACCTTTTATCAGAAGACAGAAACTCTAACAAAAAGTCACTAAAATTTTTAGTTAATAACTTGACAAAAGATTAGATCCAATCTTAGAAAAAATAACTTGATTACAGACAGAAAATTTTTCCATGCACGAATATCACCAAGCTCTCGATTAAAGTGTTTTTAGAATTTTTTGAAACAATAAACTAATATTCAGACGATTTAAGATTATTCAATGATTCCAAACCAAAGTATAACGAAAACAGCGAAAAAATCGTTGTTGTCTACTGCATACAAAATTGAAAATCCTCCACCGAAGTCATGAATACAAAAGTTGCAAAGCTCATTAAGATATAACTTTTTTATGTAGTAAGTTTTCTCTTCTCTGGTATCTTATGGTGCTGAACGAGAAAAATCGTTTTAAAAGGGCAAAAAAATTGTTTAATAGCACATAACTTATTTATGTGACACTTACGGATGGAAAGTTAAATTCAAAACTTGTACACCTCATAAGAATACACGGTTTTTCTAGTTACCATTTTCATCTGTAGTGTCGTTCTAACTCAGTTTATCACAGCAACCGTATTAAAATCGCTTGAATATCGTTTTATAACTTATAAGTAATAAAAATGACGTCCAGAGACAAAAAATAGTTATGAAATGACAGCAAAGTACAATTACATAATTTTAATTATACTTTTTGCTACGAGATCTGACCACAGATTGGTCGTGCCTTACATGTAAGATATAACGTTTTAAAAAGATTAAGCCACGTACTTTTATAAGAGAGTTGAAATTATAAGATTATTATGCTATAATTAATAAACTCAACTAAAACTAAAATAAACAAGCTTGCAATTATTATTTACAGCAATTTGATCATTTTAACGTAAGAGCTGATCGAAAGTTCGAAAAAAAATTCAACTAAACGTATTCCAAGCTCTTATGCATGAGACATACAATTAACAACACGCAAAAACGTTTTTTCTACCTTTTTGTGCACAAAGGCCTCCATTTAGAGCCATCTGTTGTGGTTCTTAAGACCTCGATGTACACGTTACGTGCTGCACTGCTTCCTTATGCAAGTGAATGTGTAAGTCTAAATCTTTGCAGTTTAAGCTCCTTATTTGCATTGTGTCCACATTTTTTTATCTTACAGTTTTGATAGCCTTAAAGTAAAGCCTTTATAGGATTAGCTGTTGACTATGACGTAGCTTATACTTGATTGGTCGCTGCCTTCAAAGAGCGCAATTTCAGATTTAGTATACAATATGGATCTTATCATAAACGATCGTGTGATTGGTCGAGACTGACTAAGAGTGAGTAAATTTAAAATTTAAATCATGGTCAATAAAGAAATCTCAATTCTAATTATTACAAATTAACTTTAGAAATCATGGAAATAAATTTTTGATCAATCTTTGGGGGTTGGCGCACGAAGCGCGCAGGAGGCAGAGCCCCTTAGTAGACTCTAAAAAAAGATATAGACGCTCACGCTAGTGCAGGAACCGGCATGCACGCGTCAAAAGCGTTTTTCTCGCACTAGTAGTGTAATATACTCTTATTATTATTATTTTCATTATAATTATTATACGGTAATAATTACAATAATCATTCACAAAGTGAGTTGTTAATCTCTTAATATCATGCTCTTAATTTTTCTTTCCCCTTCTTTTTCCCATACTTGATACACTTTCCAAGATGGCTACACTTATTTGGAGCAGCTACATGGAGTATGTAGTATGAGCTTTTTTTTTCTGATAATAATCACCACAAGTTTATACGAAAATATGTTTAAAGAAAACCGTACCCAACGAAGTACGTTTTTAAATTATTATTTAAATGTGTATCCACCAAAGGTAATTAAGAGAAAGCATTATTTTTTATTTGAACTATTTACATTTTGCACGAAGAAAGTGAATTTATGTGCATAGAAGTATGAATAAATGATTTAATAGATAACATAATAAATAATAATTTTTATAAATTTCTTGTTTGAAAACAGTATGAAAGCTTGCGAAATAGCGAAATTTTAACTCTACACTCTTTGTATTCTACTTAATAGAAAGAAGGAGAATAGTACAAGGCAAGCAACTGCGAGGCAAGTTTTAGTGCAATGAATCTTGGTTGAAGATTGTCTTATTAATGTGGAATCAATTGCACCGTGAAAAATAAGTAGCCAGTTTTTGTTGAAACTTGTTCTTTTATTTCAGAAATCCGTTAAATGAACAGCAAGATTTTGACAAGATTGCAATTGATACTGAATGTAAACCGGTTTTAAGTATATGTGAAACAGTGCTCTCCATTAGGTTGTCATAAGCAAACACACAGGGTGTTATGAAAATGTTTTAGGAAAACTACAACTTGAGATTTAGCTTGTTAAGACAAACACAAAAGCTCTTTACCGAGTTTTGATCCAATACGTGGTTTTCGAGATATTGCCAATCTAAAATCGAGGAGTTTCTGCATTACATTACATGCTACAAAATTGTTTTAAGGGTTTTTTTTTATAGTGATTTTACAGATTTTCAGTTAACTATATCTATAAAACTATGTATCGCATCGAAATTTATTACAAAGCTCTTGTATTCGTTTTGACAAGCTTAATCTCGTGGTACAGTTTTCCTGGAACATTTTTGGAACACACTGTATTAATAAACATTCTGCAAAAGTTGGACCTCTCTCTCACACACAAGCCTTGACTAACTTAGTTTCTGCAGTACTCCCTCAATTTTACCATCCTAGTAGCATCACTTAGAAATATATCATCGACAAAAATTTTTTTTTATACTTTATTGATATACATAACAATTCCTTGAACTTCTTACATCTACAGCAATTTTAACTCAGTGTAAACAACTTTGGTGATACAGAAACAGTTTAAACAGCTGTGAATAATAGGTGTTTTTCATAGCTGACGATTAAGAAAAAATGTTATGCACAAACATCGTTGATTATCAAATAGCTGAAAGAAGAAATGGATAGCACATATTTTTGTACGTACAGATTTAATATCCATAATAAATTCTTATAAGCTTAATATTATTCTCTGCTGCACCCTTTGATCCAAGCATGTCAAGTCACCAGACACATTTCAGCAAAATGTAATATTGCGTCCTAAGGGAGCAAAAGCGAGTTTTTCCCAATGTCATTATGCAACAAATTTTAGTAAAAATAGTTTTATGTAAATGAGTATTGTTTCTGAATTTTTGTATGATAAATCACGATTGCATAGTTAAAATGAATTTGTTTTAAATAGAAGATGCAGAATAGCGTCAGTATTGTGTTAAAATTATTTGCGATGAACATATGTTAGGTATGAGATGAAAAATAAGTTTTTTATTTGGCAAAATTTACTAATAAATGTATTTTTTTAGTATCTGATTAAAAATTTAAAGTGAATCTAGTCAAGTATAATTGGAAAAATCAAATATGGCTTCGGAAGGGAGCAAATTTCGCTTTTTTTTAAAGACAATGCAAATAAAATTGGAATGGTAAAGAATCATCGGTAATTTGGTTAGCAATATACTTTTACACATAATAGATTATAGTTAGAAGCTTAGCGTACAAGTTTGGAATATCACAAATTTAAGATAGCGTTGAGATCATAGAGATATAAGAATTAGTTACGGGAGGGAGCAGCAAGAGCTTCCGCGGGCAAAAAAGAGATAATTCTGCCGAGCTACAGCATCATTTGAATATCATACCCCTCCGTCAATCAACCATCAGCCAATGAGCGCTGGCGAAAGAGAGAAAATGGTATGGTAGCCTAGTAGCGTTCTCTTTTATGCCTGTAGATACTTTCACGCAAGGCTAGTATAGGCATTCGCACACTATATTCTTATATCTCTATGGTTGAGATTAAATGAAAATTGAGAGCGATCAACTTAAACTGATTATATTGATAAGAAAAAAGTTTCTCAGTGGGAAAAATTGACAGCATTATATGTACTTATTAGATTGCTTATTATGGATTCAAAGTACAATTATCCTAATTTTATCTGCGAAATCAAATATGACGTCTGAAAGGTGCAAAATCAAGCATATTTTAGTAATACGATATACATTTTGTAAAGCACCATTTACGTTAGCAATTACTACTGGAGATCATTTTTTTGCAAGTTCGATAAGGAACAACTTTCTTGATACATATGCTGTACAAGAGAATGCTTTTGAGCAAAGATATACAACAGGCAGGTAAAAAACCTGGCTTGTGGCTATAAATTAATTCCAATTATATGAGGTACCTGAATTACTACCTAATCATTATTTATGCAATGTATTTGTACTTCGTTACTGTTACTTTCTATTGTTGGGATAAATCTATTATAATTAGAGTTTCAAAAAAATATTTTACATGACAATTGTCAGAATACATAATTACAAAGTACAGGTAAATTTTTTACACATTATTCCACAGATCAACTTCAATTGATTTTATAAGGAAAACAATGTGTGCGTTGATTTAACAAGAATAAATCAGTTAAAGAATGTGCAGAAAAAAGCATAACGTTTAAGTACAATAACCAAATACCAGAATCGAAACTAAATACAAACCTATTGTTTGTTCTTAGCAATCTTAAAAAAAATTTTACTCAGTTTTTAAAACAATCTTAGCGTGTATGTGTGTTCGATTCAATCAATTGGACCAAGCCAAAGCTCGATAACAAAAGACAATAACACAGAATAACAGATTAAGTGATCCTTTTTTTTACACTTTTAACCATTAGACTACACTCTACCATACAGATTTACACTTAATTTTTTTTCACCCAAATCTGATCATGATGTCGTTAAAATAAACGTCTCTTTTGCTCATAAAGATATACTACATAGAGGAAGCAAGCTTTGTGGTCGTCTGTAATTGGAAGAGTATGATCCAAAGATAGAGAAAAAAGATTGCTATGGTCTTGCATCTCTCACTAATGTTTTCATTGATTGGCTGCCATCTTGCTGTATGTATAGATATAGAGTTTATGTTTTAAGTCACCAATCAGGAAAGAGGTTGGAAAGAAATGCAAGACCAAAACAATCTTTCATCTCTCTCAAGCAACCTTGCGAGATCGTGGCCGGCTCGCTTACTCCATGTATATTATATCTATAACTTTGCTTCCTTAAGACGCAATAAGACTTATTTATTTATAACGTCATCATACAAAATGGCGATAGCCTGGGGTAAAAATCTGAATTTTCACCATAAGTTTGACTATAGTGATTTAATTAGATAAGATATGCCAGTAGATGAAAATAATCATAAAAACTTCTTTGCTTTATAAGCTATGAAATAGGCAGAACACATATTGTATGTTTACTTTATAAGTATTGTTGATTAATGAACAAAGTTATCGCCGGCAAAAACTTGAACAGAAAAACAATTTTTTTTATATGAATAATAAAGTAAATCAGTGATCCGTTGGAGGCGAGGTGGAAAATTGTATACATAGTGTACATTAATTTTCTCTGTATGTTTTTTCGTAA
>JAPYYV010021986.1:0-13169 GCA_030522625.1 Copidosoma aretas
GGGGGGGTACGCAAGTGGACTCCATACCTGAAAAAATCATCGGCTGCCGCCCCTGTATATCAACGCCCCGGACGAAAACTATTTTCAAAGCCTAGACGAAAACTGCACTTTTTCTAAGCCTGGACGAAAACTATGCCCTATTTCTGAGCCCGGACGGAAACTATACCGATCCTAGACGAAAACTTTGCTTTTTTTTTCATTCCGCACGAAAACTGTTCCCTTTTTTCGATCCCGCACAAAAACTTTTCACAAAAGCTTACAGTTCTTACAGAGTATATCTGTGTACTCATCGTAATGACGTGCTCTATTTATACAGGCATACTATAACATAGGTATGACTGTACGATACCACCGTCTTTCGATTCTAGTGTAGTGCCAGTAGCAACGAGAATCTATCGAAAGTTTGACAAGTGTCGAAAATTTAAATTATCAAGTATTAAGTAAAGTGTGTAAGACCATGTTTTTCCACAATACGAACTTTTTTTATTATTATTATTACATTTTTATGATTACCATTAGAACTATTTTACTATCGTAGTACATCACGAATCACGCTGGTATTATATTTTCCCGAGCTTAGCGGAAGAAAATAGCGATTACCTGGATTAGACAAAAAAAGGAAATAGTTTTCGTCCGGGATAAAAAAAAGCGAATAGTTCTCGTCGGGGATCAAAAAGAGGGCATAGTTTTCGTCGGGAATGAATGAAAGGGCATAATTTTCATCCGGGATCGAAAAAAGGGAATAGTTTTCTGCCAGACCCACAAAAAGGCACAATTTTTGTCTGGACTTGAAAAGGGCATAGTTTTCATCAAGGGCGTCGATATACCTGTGTACGTTGCTACTCCATATTATGCCCCTAACTTATGACAGAGGCACGTTACACTCCTGCAAGAGAAAGTAGAGCAGGATCAGAGACGGGATGAAGGATGAGATAGGCCTTTGGAGCATCACCTCCACGAGACGGGTACTCATTAGCGACAATAACGCTTGCGACAGCTTTCCAGCGGTGCTACTACCAGTATTATATCATCCGATCGTTAGCATAAAAATTCGATCAACTCATCACGAAGCTTGGCGCGAAGCAGCACGCCAGTCTCAAAATGTGCGTGCATAAGCTCTGCACGAGCTGCAGCAAGACACCTCGCATGGTACATTATGCATATTCATACGGAGCAGAGAGTGTTCGGCTGGCCATGTGCTTACGCATAATGTCTACATAGTACAATACGTTTAATTGTAGTGTCTGTTGTCTGGCGTCACCTCCCTTGGAGTTAGGAGAAGAGGTCCGAGAAGAGAGCGGGAAAAGGCGTGATTTTCTAGGTCGAGGACACGAGCAAAACGGTGCACGAATTGTGTTAGTGTAATATATGCAGCGAGAGCACGTGTGAGAGCAAGAGTACAATAAGTGCGTTCATTGCGGGTACCTGATTTGAAAACACTGGCTCAGAATTGTTTTTGCATTCTCTGTTATTGAGTTATTGAAAAGCTATATGATCCAAAGTTGATTTTTTTCTTGGTACTGGATATCCCAGATCCAAGGTTGCAAATCACTTCAAAAAAATTTTGAAATCGCGAAAACGCTTTGCTCCTCAGCAAGCTGTTTATTTTTGTTGTTTTGTTTTTCAATCAATCCGCTCTGGAGCAAGAAGTTCTTCAACCATTTTTTTGGACTCGTCTATAATCATACTTATTATAAGCTTATCATGACTCGTCAATACTTATCATTTGTAACCTTATGCTAATGATTCTATCATCGTCCATCATTATTGTTACTGCTTGTTACCAGACTTTTAAAACACTACAAAACCTTTTGATAATCCACAGCGCTAGGAAGCGATTTTTTGGATTGATTTATTGTAACCTAAAAGTGATGGCGAGTGAATGCACCTTCAAAGTCTCAATAAAACTATAAAATACTTCAAAGTGATCAAAAGTTTCAAAACTTCAAAGACTTCTAGAGACTTCCAAAGACTTTGAAAGGCTCTGTAAGTGTTTTTCGTACCTCGGACACTTTTGTAACCCTGGTTCGCCCTCAGTAAGAAAAATAAAATTTGCCACTCATGTGCATCCTTGCTTCATAAGCGCCTTCGGACCCAGGGATCGCCCTAGAGAGATGCGCATTAGTGATGAAAACTACTATTTTCTCCTTTCGGGCGCAAAGTGAGGGCCCTATAGGAATTTGAACTCAGCTAAAGTGCCAATTAGTCCAATTACCAATGTAAATTTACATAAGGTGGCGAATTTCTAAAGCTGCGAGAGAAGGCCGCGTCACCCCTCCGCCTATCCTTATACATTGTGGTAAACATTCGAAGCTCCGAGAGGTTGCAATATATAGTCTCTTGAGTACAAATCCCAATAAAACATTACGTCACTGGGGCGCAAAGTACAAATATTTCTGAACGTTTGTGCCCGAGTCGCGTATTAGTAGTTATCGTCACAAATGTACATCTCTTCAGGGCCGCGCCGTTGGGACCGCCCTGGTCGGATGCACGCAAGTGGCGAATCCTATTTTTCCTACTGAGGGCACACTAAGCCCTCAAAAACGCCCAAGGTAGAAAAAGTCAATAAAAACTGTTTCTTTGATGCTCAATTGGATACATTACAATTTATGTGCACTTCACAAGCGCTCTAATTTTGCACCCTCAACGTGAACAATAGAACACGTAATATAGGAGCAAGTCCTCACGCCCTTAGGCACGCTCTGTGCCCTTGACTACTTTAAGCCCACAGGCGTTAATGTAAGTTGCACTTTGCGCTCTAGTGGCGTGAACTGCTATAAAATTGTAATCGTAATTAATCTATTTGAAAGTAAGTCATTAAAATGATTTTTTTTTTTATTTATCAAATTACATATTAGTAAGTGATTAATAGTAGTTTTCCTACCTCGGGCACTTTTGCAACCCTGGTACACCCTCGGTAGGAAAAACAGCGTTCGCCATTCATGTGCATCCGACCAGGGGGATCCCAACGGTCCCTCGGGCATTGTTTCACAAGCGCCCTCGGGCCCAGGGACCGCCCTGGAGAGATGCACATTTGTGACGAAAATACGCCCACGGGCAGAAATTTGCACTTTCTGCCCTCGGTACAAAAAATGTTGTCCTTATCTCGGGCATGAATGTACAACCACCGCGGTAGTCGTATTTTCTGCCCTAGGTAGGAAATGTACTATTTATAGTCCTTCACGAAAGCATCTCTCAGCCTTCGGATTGGGCGGATATTTGTACGCATGAAGGGCTTAAAAAATTTTTTAGTGAGTAGTATTGATAATTTTTACTGCAGAGGTTACATTGCACGCTTAACCCTGAAATGTCATGAAAAATTTTTCATCGGAAAACAGTAAAAAATAAAATCTTTTATTTGATGACACTTTTTGACTCTATTAACGAAAACAATTTTAAAAACAAATTAAATCGGTAAACCAGTGGTTGCATGGTTAAAAACATTTGTTCAGTACCGCCCGGTAGTACTAAAATAGTACAGAAGTGTAAACATTGGCCCCATATGATCATTTCTGCATTGAGACAGCGTTGGACCAATGGTGGCGAGTAGTATTGGCAACAACGGGTGCCTGTATCGCACCAACGTTGGACCGTGTCAGCCTTCTTTCTTGTTTTATTGATAAACAAATTATTAAAGTGACCAACTGCAAGCTAATAATTCGCATAAATATTTTTTGCCGTCCTTGTAATGTACTTTAAAAGCTTGCGACAGTTTCATTTAGCGAGGGCGTTGCGGTATCGTTGGGTTGTCAATCTTTTTTGGCAGCAACTGCATATTAAATAGCCAAAAATAACCAAAAACTTAAAAAAATGAACTTTTGATGGGTCAAATTTTGATAAAAAAGAAAAATCTTGCATCCATTGGAATAACTTTCTAGAAAAAGATCCGATGTAGCGTCTGATTCAAAGAAAGTCCCAATCCACAATACCCGCCTTCTGAAAACTCTGTGGGTTCCAAAAGCGCAACGTCTGAGAATTACATAAATGAAAAGAGAAAGAGATCGCGAGCACAGTCTCGCATGGTCGAAATACGATCCAAGGTAGAATAAAAAGAGCGATAAAAATACGACTTCGGCCGCCTTGTCGTGCGTATTCGTAATTTATAGCGATACACGGACGTAGCGCAGGACTCGATTATTAATAACAGCCGTTCTACTGACCCAACAGTACCAATAATATAGCGCACGCGCATCGTTCATATTTATAATTAACAACCTTGTCTGTACATTCATCGGTAACTTATCGCCGCATTGTTTGCACTCGAAATCTTTGCGATGATCAACTCCACTGCGAGCTCCCATATCCGAAAGATGAAGGCTGTCGGTGCACAGTCCCGGAATCCCTGAAACGCATACATACATACGTAATCGAATAACGTTATTGAGTGTTAAAACATGTTTAAAAAAAAACAAATGAGACGCTACTCGAAACCGATGTACCCCCGATTCGCATGTTAATTACATGGACACTTGAACGGTCGGCTCGAAACCGCATTCTCGGGGAGGCAAAAAAAGTTTTAGGGTTCGCAGCACCGTAATTGGGTAGGGTATATTCAAGCACACGCGTGCGCGGTAATGGCATAATGCTTAATGTGCGGGGAGAAAACAAACAATCCTGACGCACGGCGTGCCCGTGTAACACTATTAAGGGCAATTTCGCCACCGTCGTTCCGCGAGATGATCATGCAGACCGTAAAAGAGAGTAAACGTTTAAAATACGGGCAGGTGTACGCATGAGGCGAGGCACAAGACCAAGCACATCTCAACTTAAGTAAAATTATACTATCTGTCTGTCAGAGATGCGTACTAGTACACTATGATATTACGCGCCAATCCCTGGCGACGTCCACGCGCCGCTGTGTATTGCACGCGCGTAGAGGTACAAGCAGACCAATAATAAATTGTTGGTCTAGCAAGCGAGCGGGCAGCGGAGGCGCGTCGCGTTTGAGCAATAAACCGCTGCCACGCGAGTTGGTTGACATCAAGTGTAATATCATTCTGCGGCAATAAATTATTTTATATCATATTACATTATGTATAATTTATTTTATTTATCATGTTACATATTTATTATATTATTTAAGACTTCATCATATACTACAATATAGCCATACGTTACAGTATGTTAAATTATATTACATATTTTATTACTTTAAATAATATATCATACTGTAATATACATAGTTTTGAATCATCTTAAATATAATTAAATTAAATCATAAAAAATACATTACAATCCAAATTATATCATTTTTCGAAATAATAATAAAACTAATTAAGTACTTGTGAGTATTTGCATCTGATAGTCTGACCAGCGCGTTACTGCGTAAATTATATATCATACGCCCAATAAAACTCAGTGTCCTGTACCGGCTGTTTAGTCAGCCGCCTGTCGACAGGAAATATCCACACATCTCTTCTTGTATCCATTTCTTTATCTTCTTGTTTGTATCTTTCACTTTTACCTACAAGCACCAAAAGACTGGGAAACAAGTGGCTCAACTTTTCGAAATTCAGCGTGCCAGATGGTCCCATCAGATCTGTTAGTAGTCTGCGTGATGAACTTAACTCGCACGTCTGTCTTTGATGCTGGTCCACTACCACCAACAGCGCAACTTTCATGCTGTTATTATAATTATTTATTCTTGTTTCCTAAATTAGTGAAACATCGTATGCATAAATTCATGGTATATACATACGGTTCCAAATGAAATTTTGAGTTCTGTTTCCAAACAAAATAAAAGATGCCGCTGTATATTAAAGTTGAACGATATGATACTATTTGATTGATACTATTCTAGTATGTATTTTCTTGGATTTAGTATTTTTTTTCAGTGTATTCGTGAGGCACAGAACACTTTTAGCAGCAAAAATTTTAAATGACCTGTTATCTTAAGACCTTAAATGAGTGGGCGCACCATATTCTAACGTGTAGAAAAGTTAAAAAACCGTATCGCGTGACACAAGTTCAGCAAAATACAATACATGAGTTCGATATCTTAGCACAAATGTTTAATTGGAAATCATTAAAAATTAGTAGTGTACGGAAAATACAAATAGTTCTAAAAAATGCAGCGGTATTTGTCAAATATGATTATTTTGATAATATTGAGAATATTCATATCCTGAAAAAAAATAGTACACTGCACGATATTTGTTCATATTCTTTAAACTTCGCTTACACCGAAAAAATATCTTTTTTAAACAGGAAAAAAAAAGATCTTTTCAGTATGTTAAATAATGGTATTGTGCCAAAAGAGTCTGAACAAGATTTTTAGCTGCATTAGATATATATAAGTATACATACTTTAGTGATACTTTTTAGTGCCTTTTTGTTTAAGGAAATAATTAATCCGAATGAATTATTTAAATTAGTATTATATTATACTTTTAACTTGTAAAAAATTATTAAAAGATTTTATTTTATGTATGTGAAAACTTTTTTTGATAATAAGTGTAACTTAAATATTGATAATATATAATTAGATTTGTTATTGTTAGTCTATTTAGCAGAAAATAAATGTATTTTAACCTTTGATAATGATACAAAATTCATTTCTACTATTGCTATCTCGAAAACTCAACAAATTATGAAAACTTATGTAGGTCGATCCATCAACAGTTTTCTTAATAAGATAGTCAAAGCGTAGCGAGTGTTGATTCTTTTCGGTGGACCGCAACCAGTGTTGTTTCTCTTCCTCGGAGGACAGCGAGAGTAGCTTATTTTCTTCGAAGGGACCGAGTGTTGCTGTTTTTCTTTGGAGCGCAGCGAGTGTTACTTTTTTTCGACAGCGAGTGTTGATTTTTTTCTCGGACCGCAGAAATCGTTGCTTCTTTTCTTCTGAGCCATCGATTTATAGTCACTCACGTCATAGTTAAGTCACTTTACAGGCCAGCCAAGCTCGTTCTGCTTCGATGCAACTAAATAATGGTTGGACCGACTCGATGGCGCAACGGTAGGGTTGCAGTTTCGTCGATCACCAAAGTCAAGCAGCGTTTGGCTCGGTTAGTACTTGGATGGGTGACCGTTTAAGTCTTGCCGTTTGCCTAGAGTTTCGCTTCCGCTGTTTTTCTTCGGGGATCGATTAACTGTTTCTCTTACGTTACGGACAACGTGAGCGGGAGGTGTGCAGGCGTCACACCCCCCTACCCTATCCCATCCTTCTTCCTTTCCCAATGGCTTAAAAACATTATGTTTGTGTTAAAAAAAGCCATGTCTGAGCCTTAGGGCGATGATGAACAATAAAAAAAAAAAATAAAAAAAATAAACAATTATGGTTATGTTACTGGCTTTTATTTCGTTTTTGTTTCGTCATTACGATCGTCGGAAAACTCATTGCTTTTACATCTCACACTACGGACAACTGCAATATTCACAGTTATTTTAGCTCGCATATAGCTTTCACGTTTAACATTGTAATGAGTCCCTCAACTTGTATTATTTGCGATCGACAATGCATTAAGTCCTCAAATATCTGGCAAGTTCGCCCTATTCTGGCATTAGATGTCGCCAATATACTTGCACACAGCAAATGAGTAGCCATTGAATTTGTGAAATTTTTTTTGAATCTCATATCTGCAACATGATCATTAAAGAAAAAGAAAAAAAGAAAAAATTAACGTTTGTAAGGGAAAAGTTACAATTTAAAATCATCCCAAAAAAGATTTCATAAAAAAGACTTTTATAAAAGGTTAAAAAATGAAATGCCAGTTTGAGTTCTGTAATTTTTTTTTTCTGAATTCTTCTCCTTAAAAAGTAGTTGGATCCACAATCATCCTTTGCCAAGCTTGAACATGCCCAAATCATGGTTGCAGTTTAGAAAAAACATTATTTGGTTCAAACATAGATTTTTGCAACAATAACTTAAGCATTTATAAGCTTGACAAAGGATTTTTGTGGATCTCACTACTTTTCAAGAAGAGAATTCAGAAAAAAAAATTTACACATCGAAAACTGGCATTACATTTTTAAACCTTTTTTGAAGGTATTTTTTTATAAGATCATATTTTACCATTCAAAGTTACAAGTGATATAAATAGGAAACATAAAATTTTTCTTTATTTTCTTTTATTAAATAGTAAAAAGTTACTGCACAAGATTTCAACTTTTTTTTTACACCCAAAGTAATAGAACAACACCATTCGGATATAACTGAGAAATGCCACAAGTACCTGAACTTGTTTTCATACAATCTCTTTTACTTTATGGTCAAACCAGGTACAATCAACTTTATCAGCTGTGTTCCAGAGTATATTTAAATAGTGAAACACATGCAATCACTTAAGCAATCAGTTAATTCCAATACTGATCACATTATCACCATGAATTTGGTTCAGCGAATGGGTCAAAATATTTATATAGGCATGTAAAATACCCGGATTAATATTAAGTATGTTTAACTGAATGTCCAAGACCATGTATAATATGAATATTGTAATACGCCAGATAGCTTATGTAGAATATAATTCTCTAACTATTGCAAGTAAAAAAATGTTATAATCTTTTACATGCATTACCTGACTAGCAGTAAGTTCCAGATATAAAATGATAACCACAAACCTCCTCAACTTCGAGAAGCTTTTGGGCGTATCAGAAACATACATGTACTGGGGAAGTCTGTATCTCACACTTGGATCCATCCGCATTCAATTTAGAGGATGGATACAAAAATATAGACTTGTACATCACTGAGACTGCACCTGCTATGCTAACATTGTTATTCGGGCTTCAGAGGTTTAGAGTTATCATTGTATACCCAGTATTTATAACAGAAATTGGCTGTAGAAGATTTTGACATGTTTTTGGTTCCAGAAGTAATTAAATTACTGGGTACAAAAACTACAGCAAATTACATTACTCATGAGTTACAAGAACCTGAAGATTAGGCTCATAACAATTCGTGCTGTCCAGATATCAGTTATTCCCATACTAACATTTTGATTGCGTTCTCTAGATCAATTTTGTGATGATGAGCTCAGTTTTATATTTACTGATGACTTTGATGATTACTTCAGTTTCAACAGTTTTTTATGCACTAAAAGACGAATTGATTGCACCTGATCACAAAATAATTTTTTGTGCATCATTAAGAAACCGTTCTGAATATTTCAATATCTTTACTTAAAGATCTTGACAGGTCACTCGATTAATAAATTTCAGAAAAGACATATAAAGTAGTAAAGAGCCTCCTTATTGTTTTAGAAAGTTAAGAAGCTAAAAAATTGTCCTTTACATTCATGTGAATAAAAAATAGTACAAAACGTTTGAACAGCATGTGTGCATATGTTTTTTAAAAGAGTTACGATAAGCCTTTTTTTCTTGAAATTGACTGTGTTTGATTAATCTATGAATAAGGAACATGCATTTAAACAATCAACAAACACTTTTATTTTAGGTTCGAAGAATACCTGAAAGAATTGAAGAAGACCTGATTTATTTTAAAAAGGAAAGGGCTTTAGATTTTTTTGAAAAGCGCTCTCATCAAAAGTTACAATAGGTCAGAGTTGATGAAAATGGGTGATTTTAAACTTTGAGAAACTAAAACAGCTTTTTCAATATTTATTCAACAGAGCAAGTCGTTGGATGATTTTTGTCATAAAATAAACCGGAAATATATGATAAATAAAGTACTTTCCACTTGCATTATTATCAGTGCCAGCAAAATGAATCCTGCTGCACATAAGTGATCTTGTGTGAGAAAACCGATGCTTAAAAGTTACGTACTCGTCGTTCTCATAGTACAAACCATTTAGATTCATAGCACGTTCACAAATACAACCGTGCACGTGTACTTCGTACCCGTATACGAGCTAAATTTAAAGCAACAAACGGATGACTGTGAATTGCTAATTAATATCATAAGACGAGACTAGTTCGTGAGAACGTGGCCATTATGCAAGCAAAGTGCCTACTTCATATTTTCTATCTATATACATATGCACTATCTAGTTTTATCCCAGGTAATATAAACATCATCTCGCGTGCGTGCCGTTACAACAGTACGTTCTGTGAAATTTTCAAGATCTGGATTCTAAACTCAAACGTGCGATTTGTAACGATGAGATCATCTATTTATCTCATAGATTGGTCCCATTGCGCGTGTCTAAATTGGGCTTGCGTAAACAATAAAAAAAAGATTTTTAATACTGGAGGAAATAAGTAGTACATTATACAAATGAGGTATAAATCGTGTTTTTATGTTCTTATACAAGAAGAAATTTCTCGCACCCATTGCCGGTGAGCATGCATAGAGCAGGGACTTGCGTGTTACTCAATCTCTGCTCGGATATGAGAGACACATAATGAGAGCACAAAGATCACATAAAGCGCACGCTCTTGCATTCAACATTTTTGGTGATACATGAAAAAAAAGTGTGCATGCGGATCAATCAAATAAAATTTCTTTCTTTCTTTTAACACTTTTTAGAACTAGTTCGAAAAGAATGTTAACAAAGAGTGTGCTGACGTCCAAAATTATTTCTGTGATTTTAATCTAGATTAATTTTTTTTAATGTATTCTTCCCAATTACATGTATAATTTATAGAAATTATTTCACGCTTGATTTCTGTGTGTATAAATTTCAGATAGATTCCAAAACCATATTTCGATATACGCTATCTTCCTTTGCACTTTCAATCGTCGCATCGAATTAACAAGTCTGTACTTTTCTATAAGGTCCAATAATAGACCGGTGTCTTACATTAGAAATATTAAATTGATCGATATAAAGGTCGATCTAAAAGTCGATTACATAGGATCAGTAGTAGAGTTTTGCTGATAAGTGCCCGTACACGATTCGAGTCCATGGGATTTTTTTTTATTCTATGTATTTTGACCTCCTGAAAACGATAAACTATGGTGATTATCTTTAATTGTCTTTAATACGTCGTTGAAAATTGTAAAAACGTTATTTTTTCTAACTTTAGGAATTTTTCACTCGAAAAGTATTGAGTTAACGAAAAATTTTCAATCAAGCATTTAACGTGAAATGAGCCAAAGAATCTGAAGAAATTTTTTTCAAGCAAAAAAAATTAATTTTTCAATTTGTTATCTAAAATTGTCAATAACAATTCATTTCAGACAAATGAAGACAAACACCATGGTTTATCGTTTTCAGGAGGTCAAAATACATGGAATAAAAAAAAAATCCCATAGATTCGAATCGTGTACGGGCACTTATAAGCAAAACTCTACTAAGTAAACAGATTATGCAATATTCCGATGTGGCCTTACTTCATCGCCTCGTTTTTAAAAATTCCTGTGTGTGTGTGTGTATGAGTGTGTGTATGTGAGTTATCGGTCCTGTCTCAAGAACTTTTTGACTAAATTTAATGATCCGAAGCTTAAGATGTTGTTTTTTTTGTCCTTATAACAGCCCAAGAATGAAAATATAGTTTTTTTTTATCCAAATAAGGGTTTTCAAACTATTTTTCCATTTTCAAAAACCAAACTTCGCTCATTTTCGGATAAAAAAGTTTCAACTGGATTTCCAAAATAATTACATCTGATAAGCACTCAAGTAGATTTTTTCATTTGCATCGTCATTTTTTTTTTTTATTAACAAGGAACTACAGTTTTTTTTTTAACCATAACTCAAAACGTAGGTATGATAATTCGATAATATATTTACAAAATATTGGTCGTGTTAAAAATCAATTGCTATAATAATTGTAAGTAATTTGATCAATGTAAGCAAATAAAATTTTTTGTTTGAAACACTTTTTGGTTTCATTCCAAATAATACGCGTAAATATTGCAATATTTGCTAGAATCTTAAAGGTAATATTGATAATTCATAATAATTAAAAATACTTTTCTTCCAGCTCCTTTGCCATATAATTTCCTGAGAAACTTCAACTTTCTATCATACCGTGCGTATGCGTAAATGAATATACATGTGATTAGTCATATTCCTGACTTCCGGAATTTTGGCAATTAAATTTCATAATCTGCAGCATACATTTTTTTATCCTAATAAGAATTAAAATTTTTATTGAATTTTAGATCTTTAATAATGACACTGCAGTCTTCTTTTAATACAACTCAAAATCAATTTATCAAGTAGAAATCAAATATTGTGAATTGATAAAAAAATTGTTTATTAAAATATACATTTTCTTACCAACTTGTTAATAATATATTATTTTGAATGCCATAAGAACAAATTACTTATTATTAAAAACATGTGATGAAAATTTTTTCAAGATACTCTGTGTACAAATACATAAAATTCTGGAAAAAAAATTACGTTGCGTTTAAATGATAAAAACACGGTAACCTAATAATGTACAACTGAGATATAATCCAGAGATATTAACTTATTACGCATAAGGACGTATCTGTTCACACTCATACATGCGGTAACGAACAAGAATTTCAGAAATAAAGAAGACTTTCATTATACTACAAAAAAATACATTCATGTCTCATTAAGTATACAATACTCGATTTTTGGTCCGGTTCTCAGCTTTCTTTGGAGAGAAGAAAAATATATAAGAAATCTGTGAATTCCTTCAAGAAAACCATACGTGTTTTTATTGTTGCTTCACCAATAGTAATATTTGCATTTAAATATTATTTCCAAACCTTCTTTTTCAAAGCACAATACGTTCGCAAGACCACACAAAATAAATTCCAAACAATGCGCATCACAGCTTGCCGAAAGAGAGGAAACTTCCTATATTAGGATACAACCAAATAATGAACAGAAATGTTCTCATGCCGTATGGTAACATTTGATTGCCTAAAGCTTTACGAAAACTCTTATGTTCGATCGGCAAGGTGTTTCGCATTCGGATTGAAAAGATTTTAAAATCCGGAAAAAACAAACAAAACTCTTTAATGACCGAGGTCGTACGAAACCCGATTCCTCCGGCTCGTTTAATATGAGTAGCAGATTCAAATTTCGTCAATCCATCATTCCTAATATATATTTCGGCTCACTCTTCATTCGAATTCCCAAATATCCAATATATGCAAATTAATGCTCCATACAGCGCTGAGACGCGACACACGTAATACTTTGGCATTCAATATCACGTTCGTTTTCTCGCCCGCTTGTAAAATGATGGATCGAAGCGCACATTCACCACACATTCCAGCCAACAGGCAGG
The DNA here is from genome assembly GCA_030522625.1 of Copidosoma aretas. Taxonomy (NCBI): domain Eukaryota; kingdom Metazoa; phylum Arthropoda; class Insecta; order Hymenoptera; family Encyrtidae; genus Copidosoma; species Copidosoma aretas. The sequence goes on from JAPYYV010021986.1 coordinate 13,114, forward strand.
TCTGAAAAAAAAAAAACGCCACGGGGATGGTGACGACGGTCACACCTCCCTCACCG
>JAPYYV010021992.1:0-19246 GCA_030522625.1 Copidosoma aretas
GTAAAATTAAGGTTAAAATTTGCGAATTCTCAATAATTTTCTATAATAAGTCTGACCCTCCACGCCTCCCTCTATTCCCTACATCCCCCATGCCCCCTATTTTCGTTAGGTTATCCCTTACTAACCTAATAATCGGCAAGGAATTAAAATTTAATTGGGTCTAAAATACCCCGCCCCCCTCAACCCGCGCGTTTTAATCATAGCCGAAGATGGCCAATGTCACCCAAAAGACACATCATATCGGAAGTCTCCAAAAAACAGACAAATTATTTTAATTACAGACAAATATTTTCACCCAAGCCCTCCAACATCGTCAAACATTGCCGAAAACGACCGATTGCAGCTGAAGCCGCTCATTTAAAGTCACTCGGAATTTTCTGTTTTGCCCGCACTTCTTATTTTGCTAATAGACAGAGGAACAACAATGAAACGTGACCATTAGTGATACAACTGATCAAACAGATAATGGAACACCCGGACACTCGAGCACAATACGAAATAAAAGTGAAATATAAAACCTACAACCAATGAACCAAACGCACTTGCCCGTTTACACTGTCTATTAACAGATCATTTATTTACTAAAAGTGTAAGCAGAGACGTATATTGGGTTTCGGAATAAAGTACATGGAAAAATACCCTATATTATACCCTAATAACACCCAATTAAGGAAATCGGGCAATGCAACCGATTCATGCACATGATGCAAAAAAATAACAATTTCCGTGCAAACCATAATTGTGCTAAAATCTAGCAAACTATATCTAAATATATTAGCTAAGATCTCCTAATCGCATGAAATGTCTTTTTAATACAAAATATCATTAGCAATATAATTATGTGTAAAATACTTACTGTGAAGGTGTGATATACTTTCAATTATAATGTAAATAGACAAGGTTGGCTGAATAGCATATGCTTCTGACAACATAGAAAAATAATTATATTTTATGACAGCAGATCTCTATATTTAAGAAAAAGAAAAAATTCGTCTGAATACAATGTTCTACTACTACATCAAGAATAACTAAGTTGGCTCTTCTAAGGCAGGAAATAAAAAACGTTAACGTCAGTTATAACGCTAATTAAACACATATTAAAAGAAATAAAGCTAAATACAGAATCCAAATAAAATAAAAACCAAGCACCTAAGACTAAACAATCGAATAAAATAGCCCGCTCAAACTGTTTATTAATTAATAATTTATTTAGTGATTCAAGATTTAAGCAGTAGTCAATTGTGTTTCGGGATAACGTACATAGTATATTTATACATTATCACAACAATCGGACAGATCAGCCAAAAAGTTTCTGTTTACACAGTTTATTTTTATCTTGCTTATCCTCTATAGTTACACATAATTTTTTATTTGATATCAATTAAGATTAAAATATCTGAAAAAATTGATTATTTACACTGTACATAAAAAATACACTATATATGTAAATTACTTTATCAATGTTTATTTTATTTAGTCTATTATAATCGTTACTAAATTAATTATTTCGAATTTTTCACCATTTAAAATTTTTTAACGAAACTGAATTTTTAATTTCAGAAAAAAAATTTTTAAAAATAAATCAAACGCTTGACCTTCTTCATACGATGTACCGTATCGACTTAAACAAGAGCTATCTCTGTGAGTTATCTACTCATAACTTCCTTTTATATTGCAGTTTGTATCCAACTTTTCATTTCAATATTCAATTACGCTTTTTTCGTGAATTTTTTTTAGTTATTTTTTAACATAAATTAATAATCTTTCCAACAATTATTTAAGTAAGTCATTCAAAACTTTTAAAAAATTAGGTAAAGTTAAAAAAATAAAGTACATTCGAGAATGACAACCTATTACAGGAATGGGGCAGAGCAACTGATCCATGCAGATGGTGCAGAAAAAAGAGGTGTTTGCAAACCATTATTGTGCTAAAACTAGCAAACTATATCTGAACAGTGATAAGCTAAAATCTTCCAATCGGATACCATGTCTTTTGAATACAAAATATTACTATCGATATAATTATCTATTATATGTCTATTATACTTACTGTAAAGGAGTATTATACCTTCAATTTTAAGGTTGCTTTAGCGGGAGTAATTTAGATGTCATATGTAGTTCATTTAATAAGTCAAAACCCGCTGATTGCATCGGAGTCCTTAGTTACCTTCCTAAATCAGAAAAATTAGGAGATATTTGCCATTATTGTTTGCAAATCATAAACAACCTATTATGGAGAAACCTGAAAACATCTTTTATTTGTGACCGTAATCAATGAGTTACACATCGAAACACTTACTGTATTATAGTTCAAATTCTAAGCTTTTAGATGGTACCTCGCATGATATAGATAAAAATGGAAAAATTACAAATGGACCGTAGAGTATCGATCAATTGGTAGTATTAGAAATGTAGTTACAGAAAATCATTTTTTTTTTGTTCAAACGCAATGCACCCGTATTGAATACTTTAAAATTATATTACTAGTATTTACGAAGGAATTGTATTTTATTAAGTGATAGTAATGATGTGATCATACAGATAACATACAGTTAATATTTTATTATTTGAATTATCATTCATTTATTCCAACAAAAAACAAATTTTGAAATAATAAATAATATACATGATAGCAGATAATGTTCGTTTGACAAAAATATATAAGTACTTATGATGGTGCTAACACATAGCGAATAATCCGCAGCGATTAATCGAAGGTAGTGTAACTATATTTTGAATTATGATATTTGTTAATTTCGAAAATAAGAAATTTTCTGGAAGTTGAAATAAACTTTTAAAACAGTACAGAAAAACATTATGTATAATTCGTCATAGAAACAATACAAAGAGCCATAAGCAGTTGCAAAATTACTCCTTAAAATCATAGTGCTTCAAACATAATGTACTGCTGTCTAAGGTCTAAATTTTGATAAACAAAACTGACAGTTTTTTTTTTAAAAAAGGTATTCCGCAATTATTGCTCGCATAGAAACTTTTTTTTATAAACATTTGCAGAAAAATGTAAGTAATTCAATGAAATTAAGACAATTGTCTAATTGTAATAAAATTAGGAGAAAAAAAATATGCAAGTAAGATTAAAATTATTTTCATTGCAAAATGTTAGTTAAATAAAATATGATCATAAATCGTATGACTGAATATTACAACACACGTTTATGTTAGTATGTAAAATCAAATACAATAATATACGATCCTCAAAGAAATTTGCGAACAAATTAAAACTTTAATGTTTTGTAAGTTGCAAATTCCATTATTTGTGAACTATCCAGCAAATCATGTAAAGTTTATGACTTCTACTTATACACAACAAAAACTATGTTTTGATGAATGTCAAGTAGTTATCAGTGAGTCTACAGTTTGTACTATAACTATATTGTTGTCTGTCAAGCGTGGCTGACCCCATGTCAACGTCTTTATCTGCTTGTGATTCACGCATTTCTTGCTCTCCCACTCTAAAAATGTGTGGTGGTGTGGTCCGAGTATTGCTTTTTTGATTCGTGTTAATTTTATTTTTCAAAACTGTGGCCAATTTCGAAGAAATGACAAAAAATTACATATTCTAACATAAAAAAAAGTTTTTAAGCAAAAAATAGCAACATCATAAAGAGCAGGTCAAAATCTATCGATTTTTATTTAATCATTTTTTTAGATTTTTCCAAATCCGTACAAGCGAGTTTAACACAGTTAGAAATTCAACATCAGTTAGAAATAGGCATAAGAAAAAGGAAATAAATTCACTTTTTGCACATAACAACAATGGACAAGAGCAGGTGGCCTTAATTATGACTAATCGAAGAATTAACGGACTTAATCATTGAAAATCATACAGAATAGGCAAAGAAGTTAAAGTTGTGCATAAAAGAGTAGAGGATTAAAAAGCGATAGGATTTATAAAAAGAAAAACGAAGAATAAGAAACTTGACAAAATAAAAGATGATTTTACAAAGGAAAGAAAGATTTTAGTCAATCAGAAAGTAGAGAAGAACTGTATGGTAATTGACATTTTTATCATCTGTAAAATGTAAAAAAAAAAAGAAAAAATCAAAGAGAGAAAAAAAAGCAAAAAGGAAAAGATACAGGTTATTTTATAAATTTTTAAGTGATAGACTGTAGGATCTGCAATGAAAGAAAAAAAATATAAAGCACACATTGCAATGTGAAGAGGAAAAAAAACAACGAATAAAATAGTAATAATGTCAGTCAGAAATATAGGATTAAAAGATGATGGAGAGATATGCAGGAGGAAGATGATTCATGTGAAAATATGAGATATTTATGCAGGTAAATAAGGTACGATAGTAAAGATTGAAAGTTTAGACATATATTATGCATTAAAAATTATAATATTATGTAAAACGAAATTATAACACGTTGTTGTATGTTTAATCAATTACATAAGTTACTTAATCAAATATAATATTAGTACTAATGTGAGAGGATAATAATTTTTAATAGTTATGAGACAAACAAAGAAAATGTGGAAGTATTTAAAAATCTATACATGACATAAAAAGAATGAACAATATCATTTACAAATATTACGAAAGAATTTCAAAATGATGTCATATTATAAACCTATATCCATAATCGATTCTAAAATGACTACAAATAACAAACAAAGGCTCATAACTATTTCTGTAATAATAATGATTGCGTAAATATTGTATACATATACATATAAATCAATGTTAATCTTAAATATCAATTAGAGTCATTATCAGTATTAAGTTATTTACAATTATTTGATAAATCAGTAAACTTATGTAATGTATTGACTATATCTGTTCGAATTTTGAGCTAATTTTTATGAAATTGCTTTGGTTATCTATTTTTTTACGCTATGTAAGTATTAAAAAATAAACTTTTTCATTTATTATTCAGACACAAGAATAAAAATATGGAAATATGGAGGTTGGCACGCAAACTGCGCAGAGGGCGAAGCTCCACTAGTACATATATATGGGTTATTCCGGCGATACTTGCACTATCGGTGTCCTGGTCTCGTGTGCAAAATTAAGAGTGAAATAGGTAACCCTATGGATGCCAACGTACGTGTAGTGGTGGTGCCCAACTGTTTCACCCTATAAGACCTGATTTTAAAGTATAACCTGATTTTAAAGTATACGCTTTGATCTGCAGATCATTTAAGGGTCGAAATGTCAGATCCGTAACCTGCCCAAATCGAAAATTTTATTATAAAACGTTATGGTGAGCGAAAACAAGCGAATTGAACGCTCCCTTGGAGCACATACTTGAAATTATAGACCTTTTTCTTGAAGTCATCATCAGTTTTGAACCATCATTCAACAAAACCTATCGTCACAAGCTGTCTACTTTTTGTCCAACGATTTGCACGAAAAAGTTTGCATCTACTTTTATGGCTTTTTTCGATTGCTTTACATCAACTATAAACCTTCGAAAACGCTGGATTTTGTAGTTTGGATATCAAAGTATAAAATTCACTAGACAAGAGCCCAAAAAATTCGACTATCTATTGACACGAGCTGTTTTCGCGATCAAAAAACACTTTATTCAAAAATTCGGTCAAATCCGTAACTACATGGTACAGCTGCTTAGGTGTATTTTTTCCATCGTACAGTCGATTACTTTAAAGAGTTCAGTTGCCGTAAGTGCTATTTGCAAGTATAAGCCATAATATTTAATCGCAGAGAAATGGGAGAGCTTTGAAGACGAAATGTCAACTCCGTAACGGTAGAATCCGTAACCACACTATTTTCAATATATAGAAAAAAAATTCGTACAGCTTTTTTCATGCTCTGCACCAAGTTAGGGTGTTTTTTACGTTGTGGGAAAGTATGCCTGATGCAATCCAATCGTTCGACTCTGGTCCGACGCTTGTGATGTACTTTAATGTGTTCAGTAATGGATAATTAACGAATTTGTAAGTGCAGGATCAAACTGCTATGACTGAAAGATTTATTTTCGTATACTTTAGTTTAAAGTAAGAAAAATTCGTCAATTGATATTTTTTTCTAAGATGAATAGTTTTCGAGTAAAAATTTCGCAAAGTTTAAAAATTTGAATACATACATATATTTTTTCAAACTTGGTAAATTTTTCACTCGAATACTATTGACTTTTGGGAAAAATGTCTAAGAACATTTTGTTACTATTTTTGTCCAGAGAATACGAAAAAAAGTTTTTTTGTCGAAAAGACATTTTTCAAGTAGTCAGGTGTATGAGTGGTCACTTAAACAGTACCTGTAACAATTCCAGATCGGAAATTACTTAGCATCGATTTCTTATGGTGTAATGACAATACATAATGCGAAATAGTTTAGAAAAATTTATTTTTGAAACTTGAAAATTTTGGATGCAAATAGTGCAAGTTTCGCCGGAATGACCCATATATATATACCAGTGGGGCTTCGCTCCCTGCACGCTCCGCGTACCAGCCCCCAGATTTTCCATGATAACTTTAGGATTATATAAGATGACAATGATATCATCCTTCCATGTATAAAATAATTTAATTAAAGTGGTACTTCTATATGACCGTTATGCAGGAAAGTAAATAAATGATTTCCAATTCAGCCCCTGTCATACATATTTAAAGAAAGTAAATTTTTAATTTCTAAAAAAAACCTATTTTCACCGGATTTAAACTCGCGATTTCGTGCACGCGAGCCGTGTGTCATGTCGACTTCTCTACGAGCTACCTCTGTTCGTAAGCTATACATTACTACCATGTATATTTCAGTTTGTAACTCACTTTTAATTTAAATAATAAGTTACGGTTTATTTATAAATTTGTTTCAATATTTGTTGATTTACATTAATAAACCATCATTAAATTTATTTGATAAGTTCTTTAAAACTTTAAAAATGGATTTTAATTGTAGCTTTTTTATATATCAATTAATGTTTTTTTATTTTATTAATTTGATGGTTTTTGAATAAATAGATGATTATTTTCCGATTTTTTACACTTTTTTCCAAATTCGTTTTGAGAAAGTTTTCAAGATATAATATTTTCTGTCCTTAATCTAGAAATATAAGGTTCTGTGGATGAATTATTTGATTTTTATTGCGTTTTAGTATTTCAAATTTTGATCTGGGATCATTACCGAACAAATTTCGGCGTAATCAGCCACATCTAACTATATTGTTTGCCGGAAATGTATTACTTGTTACATGGGTGCACTAGTTTCATTTTTTTATTTTTCCTGCATTAATGCCACACTCATCTCGGCTGACTAAAAATACACGATTCTATAATTACTTCTAAAACAATTATAATATCCCCACTCCTCCAGTCACCCAATTATTCTAAACAATAGATCAGTTCGACTTTAATCATTTGTTTTCCCTTCGGATATTAGGTTAAAGTATATTAGGTTTTTGGGTTAAAGGAGCTAGAGATTCATATTTATGCTTTTCTTTGAAATTATTTTGAATAAGTAGATAAAATAAATCTGTAGTATTAGTAATTGTCACGTTTTATTGTTGTGCCTCTGTCTATTAGCCAAATAAGACGTGTGTACAAACCATAAGTGCGCTGTCATCTAGTAAAATTTATCTGAGCAGTGACACACACCTTGTTATTTTTTTTTTGCATCATGTGCATGAATCGGTTGCTCTGCTCGATTTCTATAATAGGGTGTAATTAGGGTATAGTATAAGGTATTATTCCATGTTCTATACTCCAAAACCCAATATACTTCTCTGCTTACACTATTTGTTAATAAATGATCTGTTATTAGACAGTATAAACAGGCGAGTCTATTTGGTTATTTGGTTGTAAGTGTTAAAGTTATATTTTGTTTTTATTTCGTAACGCTCGAGCGTACGGGTGTTCTGTTATCTGTTTTATCAGTTGTATTACTAATGGTCACGTTTTATTATTGTGCTTCTGTCTATTAGCCAAAGAAGACGTGCGGGCCAACCAGAAAATCCCAAGGGGCTGTGAAGAAGCGGCTTCAGCTGCAATCGGTTGTTTTCGGCAATGTCCGACGATTTGGAGTGGTTGGGTGAAAGGATTCGTCGGTAATCGGAATAATTTATCTGTTTTTAGGAGACTTCGGCGAGAATGTGTCTTTTGGGTGACGTCGGCCATTTTCGGCTATAGTTAAAATGCGGGGGGGCATTGGGGGAGGGGGGAATATATTAGAATAAAATAAATTCTACGTCCTCGAGGATTATTAGATAAGTAAGGCATAACCTATCGAAAATGAGGGACACGGGGCAGCGAGGAAGGACGTGTGGGGGCTACGGTCGAAATAAAGAGGGGCAGTGGGGGGACTGTGGATGGCAAACCGATAAACGGCGGGGGACGTGGATTGGAGAGGGGGGAATGGTGCGTCAGTACTGACTTTAGATAATCATTAAAAATTAGCATATTTTTACCTCATTTTTATCTTACTTTGGAGCATGTAAGAAAACGTGTGGGGGAAGGGGGGGGGGGGGCTATTAGTTACGACCTAGACGAATTAACTATATAATCTAGGAAGATACATATATATATATATATATTATAGCATCAATATCTTGGTACCAAGATCTCTTTTTTTTCTAACCAGATGTTATTTTATTGTACATTTATTAATATAATGGTAATTTTAAAACATGTAGAAGGTAGAAATCAAAATAAAACCAAATTATTAATTGTTATGCATGAACCTATAATAAGATTGTGTGTCTGTGGGAATTATGGAATAGTTTATAAGGTAATGGGGTGGAGCTGAAGGCGCGGCGGGGGGGACTTGGCGGGGAAGCAGTCGGTAGCCAGGGGAGCGGAGGGGAGCTAGCCCAAAACAAATTGGGATAAAAATCACGTAAAAATGAGCAAACAACTACATGATTTGAGTAGGAGGTGAGAGGGAGCCGGGAGGGGGGGGGGCTGGGACTAAATTTTGTTCATACAACTATATAATATAGAAAGATATATATTTGTATGATTAGGGAATCCCTGGTGGGGAAGGCTTGGGGTGAGCTACTGACTCTCTTTTTAGCTATACTCTAGCGCCTCTGGCCAATATTAACGAGAGCCCACTATTGTCAGTCTCTAGATTGAGCCCCGATAGGGTAACCTCTGGCATTACTGTATGAAATCACTATTAAATGCAAATTTAATATGGAAGTACAACATCGCATTAAATCCTAAGACTGAACGTAGGACGAAAATCAGTATTTGTGAAAGATGAAATTGTTTCTGAATGAAATTCAGTAAGTGAACTATCCAAACTTAGATTTGACTTCTTATAATTCAGTTTAAAAGATGCTAAACAAAAATACTAACTTTGTAAGGGTTGTGTAATATTGATAAATTCTCGTTGTACTCTTGAAATCAAAGAGAATGTATAAGTAATTGGGATTTCTGAGCTAATTATGTTTGAATCTTTAGATTGTATACATTTTTTAGTCTCAAATGGAACTTATTTATGCATTAATTAATCATCTTTTGTACAACTGTTATTTATCGTAGAAAGGTAGCCCCGAAGATGACAACATAAGGTTGCTGGAATGTTGAACAATTTTTTAACATAATTTGTTAATACATAAATAATCCTCGTTGTTGACAAAGTGCTAGTCTATCATGGCAAAAACATCCTGTTTTTAAAGTAATTGTATTGTTTATAATTTTTTATAATCAGTTTTGCAAGAGAAATACTGTTTTTGTAATACATATAGCAAGACATATTTAAGTACAGAAGTAGCTTTATTTTTCAAAGTAATGATATTGTATTGACTAATTACTTTATTAGCTAGAGCGATATTGTTTTCTCCATCAGGAAACCCATATAAATAGTGATTTTCGGTTCATCCGACTTTCCCCTTGAGATACAGGGTGTTTTTTTTTTATTTAAAGGATATGACGTCAATAAATTAGGCCAAAATAGTCTGTGCACATTAATATAAATATTTTTAACGTGCTGTAATTCTTTTTGATATTTTTAACTACTATTCTATCATGATATATCAAAAATATGGGAGATAAAACTTATGTGTAAAAGTGAATCATAACCTCTCTATTAGTGCGCCTCATAATCTATAAGTGTGCTAAACAAAACCCGTAAAAATGGTTATCTTCGGTCCATCTACTTTCTGTTTGATATTGAGCATTTTTTTCTGTTTTCAAGTTTATGATGACACGAAATCATTTTAAAGTAAATTGAGCATATCTGCACTAATTTTCTGCATGAGCGGAAATTGTTAAATTTTTTTGTTTTTGATTTTATGAATTTGATGCCTAAAATCTGAGTTGTACTGGTCTCTGTAAGTGCAAAGTAACATATATGTAGTCTGTACTATTAAGCCACAGCCAGCAACGCTAAACGTGTATATGTGGCGACGGCAATTTTAACAGCCCACCGGCTGCGGCATCAAGCTTTCCGTTCCTTTTGCTAGATGGCCAAGCCTCCAAGTCGCTTTCCCGCAAACGTACTAAAAACTTTGACCATATAAGTTTGAAATGTGTCCTGCGTTACGATGGCTAGATTTTAATACCCGACCCTTCTGAGATGAGTTTTCTCGTATTAGGGGGGTCAGGTATTAAATTCCCGTCGGAATGACGCTGGCCGGAATGAAATCGAACCCGATCATCCGAAATCAGAAGCCCTACGTTTGAGGTGTCGGCTTCCAAATCCTAACTAGCGTTACGGTTTTACTTCGTTAGCCCCCAGTGCCAACGCGTGCCATAACAAGCATAGCTTTAAAAAGGAGTATAAAAATCCACAGCAATGTCTGGGACGATTTTGACATGGATACATCGATCATTGAATTGTAGAAAGTCCTAGGAAAGCGTAAAAAACAGAAAAGCCGCAAATGACAAAGGAATGGTAAGGGAATGTTTTAAAAATCTTTTCATGATTTAAATGAATAAATTAACAAGCATGCATAATTTGTTTTGGACAGAAACACAAATGATTAAAGGGCGGAAAACAGCAAGAATCTATCCAAATCACTCGGCAGGAATGAGTAAGAGGACGCCACAAACTAGACAGGAGTTGTGTTAATAAATGAAGGATACAAGATATTCGCAATAACAATTGTTAAAACAGTAAAAGGATAGCTGGCTTTAGAGTCAAAAGAAGATGAAGGGACCATATTTTTGTACTAAATAGTTTTATTTAAAATAAACCAAGGCAAGGGGGCAATAAATTATATGCTGTCCTTGTAGACGTCAAAACAGCATTTGAAAAAATCAATAGAGAAATATTCTGGGTGGAATTAGAAAGAATGGGAATAGTATAGAACTTTTAAAATATTAAAAATAATTTATAAAAGCACAAAAAATTGAATGAATATAAGAATACATACGATAAGTGTATTAAAAAGAATAAAGGAGATGTAGCGGTAAAAAAAAAAAAAAAATTTTATCAATTTTGCTATAACATTGTGTTACGCACGAATCATTCTGAGCACATAAAGCAGATGCTAAAAGACTTAGATATCTATCATGCAAAAAATAGGCTGGAGGCATGAAAAAACCTCAATTTTAAGAAATTAAGAAGAGATGGAAAAAGATCTGTTGGAATAATGATGGATAAATATGTATGTTACACCATTATATATATGTAAATAGGAGGCATAAGGTTTGTCATAAGGTAGTAATAAAAAAAAGGTCAGATGATTACTTTTTGCGCAGTTTAATAATAGATAAAAGCAGATAACCACACGTATGATCGATGGAAAAATTATTGAGCATAATCACCAAAAATCTTAAAAAAGGGGCAAAGTAGCCAAAAGTGAATATGAAAACTTGGCAGATGGTAAACAATAGGAATCATGAAAATGGCAAATGAGTTTGATAAGCTTAAAAAAATCAAACAGAATTCAACAAGGGATGGGAAGACTTTTATCAATTGGTACATAGAAAAAAACAGAATGGTGATTGACAAATATTGTAAAGATATAAAAGATAAACCTAAGAGAGATAAATATTAGGATAAGGAAAACTTAGCAGCGGATTTTAAATAGAAATCGTTTAGTCTAAGATATAAGACTGCAAAAAGAACGGATGAAGAAGGATTTTATATGATAAAATTTAGGCTCTACGATAAAAAAAAAAAAATATTTGCACATATAGAGATAGGAAAAAAAAAAGGAAAAAAAGACAAGTATGAAATATAGAATTAACAGATATTGTATAAATATACAGAAGAGAGCTGTAAGCATTGTGCAATAAAATAGGTAGATATTATATAAAAATTTATGAGACTTTTCGAACATATATGTAAATTAGGGACCACAGAGCAAAGCCTAAACGTGGGATGCCATGTTGGGCCTTTTAAATTAAAATATCAAGTAATTGCAATAAGTGATTCTTATATGTTCCTATGTTAATATATATTAAGGTAATTAATCTTGAACTTTGTTGTATCAATTTTGTATTAGACACTTTTGTAAATACCATTAGTATCATTTTAAGGGGAATTAATTTTAGGTAGTTATGACATCCAAAACTGGAATGTTAAAGGCTGAAAAAATGTGGACAAAAAATAAATAGAGATATATTTTTTCGTCGCTGATAATAATTAAGAATTTTAAATTTAAGTTCGTCGTATGAACTTATACTTATGATTTATTTCAAAATTTTTAGAAAATAACTAAAAAAATAGGTCAACTGTTTATGTAACAATAATAATTCTATAAATTTTATGTACATATACATATGTAACAATCTTAACTTTCAATATCGATTGGAGTCATTCATTCGTATTAAATAAGTGAAAATAATTTGCTAAATCTGAGAACTAATTTCTTGCATTGCCCATATTCAATTTCCAAGCGAATTTTTGTGTCCTTTTTGGTTATCTATGCATGTACGCATATACGTAATGAAGAATGAATTCCGGTATTAGCAATTAAGAGATGTAAATAAAAAAAAAGTAAGGGGGTTTGCGCGCAAAGAGCGCAGGAGACAAATTTCCACTAGTATATACAGGGTGTTTGAAAAATGTTCCAGGAAAACTATATGACGAGATTAAGCTCGTCAAGATCATCAAAAAAGCTTTATACTAAATTTCGATCTGATGCGTGGATATTAAGATATTGTCAATCAAAAATGAAGGATTTTCTGCATAACATAACAGGCTACAAAAGTTTAAGTATTTTTTGACAGTCACTATACAAAATTTCAGCTGACAATATCTTAAAAACTTCTCATCGGATCGAAATTTGGTAAATAACTTTTTTGTTCCTCTGAACAAGCTTAATCTCGTGGTATGGTTTTTCTGAAACATTTTCTATACACTTAGTACATATATATACACATATGTAAGTAAGTGTACTGCCTTAGTATGATTTGTATTTCCCCGCCCCGCTACAAGTGTCAGTAACATAAATGTCTCTTTGTACAATATGATGTTAGAACGGTTAAACGCGAGCATGCAGAGGCAATATAACTAGGCACAGCGCAGGATCAATTATTGTAGTGTGAACCACACAACTGTTAAAGAGAGAACGGTAAATAATTAACATTGAATGTCGTTTCTTAGTTTTACAGGTAAGAAGTGTGATCATTGTAAATATTGTAAATGAGAAAGTATGTCTAGTAATTAATAAAATCTTTGTTTTAAAGAGAAACCTTGGTGTTTTTATTTACCACTATTTTCTTTTAAATTTCAACTTAGTACATTATAAAACGATATTCTTATTACAAAAGAAGAATTAACTGGTGGTCACGATGGAAAAGTTGAAATTTACTTTTACTCTCAAAGCAAGTTCAGATGGAAAATCTAATGGCTTGTGTATAATCTCAATAGAAACGCCAGACAATCAGATATTAAGTGTACCGATACAATTTTAACCCAGAAGCTTACACAAAGAACTGATTACCTCACCAGTATTTAACAAGATAAAAAATTTAGTAACCAAAGGACATCAAACGGAGTGATCCGATAACATTATCAGAGGAACTAGAAAATACGTAAGTAGACGAAGGTGGAAATATACAGTTCAATGATACGTATTTAGAAGATATTACGAATGAAAATAAACAAACAGCGAAACCAAGCATAGAGGAAAGTTCTTTAGTTAAGATTTTCGAAAAATTAGTAGAAACTCAACGAACTAATCATAAAAGTACGGATCAAATAGCAGATCAGTTTTCAATCGAAAAATTTACAAACAGCAATATTATTGCTTTTCAGTGGATATCGTACTTTAAAGATAAGTGTAACAGATTGATAGTTGCTGAAGAAAAGGAGAAAATTAACATTTAACGCCTGCTGTTGGATAAACCATGTATCGACTGGTATCAAGGTATGATGAATAAATATTCAATAGAATCTGATTGGAATTTGTGGAAACAAAGTTTGTGCGAAACCTTCGCAAGCAAAAACTGAAGTCCAATTATATATGCAAACACATTGAAATACACAACAGGCACACTACTAGAATATACAATAAAAAGAAAAACTCTTATTAGAAATTAGCAAAAACATTTATACAAGGACCTTAATTAATCTTATTGTACTGAGGTTGCCAAATCACGTTGCAAACATGCTCGATAGAGGGACGTTACATAAATCAGAAGACATATTTGATGATATCAATCAATTAGAACATATGGTTTACAAACGGTCATTAAGTAACAGAATCAAAAATTTTAGTAATAAAGATAAATTTGAAAAGAAACCATGTTCAATATGTAAAGAAAAAAAAAAAGGACTCCGACACCATGTAGAGGATAAATGCTGGTTCAAAACAAAAAAAACAAGGTAAATTTATTACTGGTAATGCATCACTTGAAGTGGAGTTAAGTAATGAGGATTTAAAAAACTAGATGTGCCAATATTAATTGAACTAAATGTTACGTGAAATAACACAGCTACGGTCAAAGGTATTTATGACCCTGGTTCAAATGTAACTTTAATAAATGCTTAACTTTTACATACAAATAATGAAAATAAATATTTAAAACTGATTAACATAAAATCGATTGATGGTGTAGAAAAAAGAAAAGGAATAATTAATCTAAAGGCAAAAATATTTGATATAGAAAGAAACATAAACGCCTTTGTGAGAAATGATAATAATTTTAACCACTAACACAAAATGAAAAATCAGAAATAAAACAGATACGTTTTGATGATCAGATTATCTTGAAATTGAAAGAAGATCAAGATGATAGAATCAAGGATCCGAGGAACAGAAAAGAATAATAAATAAAATCTAATTCTAAATTAACAGATACGAATAAGAAAAAAAAAAGGAAATTTCAGAACCAAATTTTGAAATAAATTTTAATGAAAACATAAATACTGATGAATTTGATATGGTGATTAATCACTTAAATAAGTATGAAAAATATGAGATAAATCAATCAAATAAAAGCTATAAAACAGTATTTGCAAAAGATAAGTATGATACAGGAAGGATACAAAATTATGAAGTAAGAATAGATTTAGTGATAGATAAATATTGTTCTAAAAGGCCTTATGGATGTACAGAAATAGACAAAAAAGAAATAGAAACACAAGTAATAGAATTACTAAAACAAGGGATGATTAAAGAATTTTATAGTCCTTTTGCCTCTTTAGTAACTCTAGCGTATAAAAAAGATGAAAATAAAAAATCAAGGCTATGTATGGACTTCAGAGAACTAACTAAATTAGTTATTTCTCAACCACAACTATTTCCTTTGATAGATGATTTATGAACAAAAACAAAAAATTGCCAATAATATACAACTTTAGATAATATTTCAGTATTCTGGGCAATACCTCTAAGAATAGTAGATAAACACAAAACAGGATTTATAACACAAGAAGGTTATTATCAATCGACATGTCTTTCCTTTGGATTAAAAACATCGCCTGCAATTTTCCAAAGAATTTTATCTAGTATGATGAGAAAATATAAACTTACAGAGTTTACAGTTAATTACATCGACGACATATTAATATTTTCTAAAACATTCAAAGAACATATAGTAAATTTAAAAAAATAATTAGAAGCAATAGTAAGAGATGGGTTTAAATTGAAATTTTTTAAATGTATATTTGCAGAAAGCTCAGTTAAATATTCAGGCCACATAATAAGTTACAATATAATATTACCGTTGAAAAATAGCTTAATCTCAATACAAAATTTTCCAACGCCAACAACTCAAAAGAATATAAGACAGTTTCTCAGTAAGATAGAATTTTTATCATGAATATATTCCAAATATTGTGTCGATTTCAGATCTTCTCTATAAACTACTAAAAAAATGAGAAATTTTTATGGACTGAGGAATGTCAAAAAGCTTTTGATCAATTAAAGAATTGTCTATCCACTCAACCAAGTCTAGCTATATTCGACCATAATTTACCCATACACATCCACACAGATGCTTGTTTGAAAAGTATTGGAGTAGTTCTAAAACAACAACAAACAAACGGAGAAGACAAACCAATGGCTTACTTTTCAAAAAAATTAATTTAGGCTCAAAGAAAAAAAGGCAATTTATCTAGAGTGTTGAGCTATCAAAGAAGCAATAACATTTTGGCAACATTGGACTCTAGGAGAATCATTCATTGTTTTCACAGACCATAAACCACTGGAAAACCTGAACATTAAATCACGAACAGACAAAGAGTTAGGTGACTTGACGTATTACTGTTTAAGCAGAAATCTAGTACTAAGCGCGGGAAATAATATCAACGATGATCCAAAAATTGTAAATTTAATAACTTTTAACGACATCTTAGAGGATCAAAAAAGAGATAAGAATATAGATTAAAAAAAGGATAAACTTATTTTAGAAAATAAAGTATACTCTTGTAAAAGAAGACAGAAAAACAAATTAATTTTATTATCAGTAAATTATAGCAATCAATAAGAGAAATACATGAAAAATTTGGCCACATAGACACTAATCAATTGTAATGTATGGTAAAATCATACTACATAGCGGAAAATATAGACAAAAACATTTAGGAGACTTGCAAACGCTGTGAGACGAGCGTAAAAAATAAATCTAGAGGCCAAAATAAATATCGTTTCATGTCACATCTTGGTCCGGCTCAATATTCTTTTCAAATAGTTTTAATTGCTACAGTTGGTGGTTTTGGAGGTCCCAGGTCAACAAAAAAATACTAACATCTTTTAGTGGATCATTTTACGCGCTATGCATATATACTAACATCAAAAACACAAAACACACATGATTTTATAAAAATAATAAGTGTAGTATCAATGAATAACAAAATAGAAATGATTCTAGCTAATCAATATCCTGGAATTAATTCCAAAGAATTCAAAGATTTTTTAAATAGAGAAAATATACAACTAATATTTAAATCAAAGGATGCACCTTTCTCAAATGGACTTAACGAAAGATTACATCAAACACTTATTAACAGAATTAGATGCAAACATAATAAAAAAAAGAAAAAAAATCAGCTTGGACATCAATGGCACATGAATGCCTAAAAATATATAATGAGACAATACATACAGTCACAAAAGACACCTTAAGTTATATTTTATCAGGAGTAGATGATTTAATCGTACCGGAAGAACTTAAAAATAAGAAAAATGACGACTTATATAATAACAGAAAGATAGCATTAGAAAATATCATCGAGTATCACAATTACAATAAAGCGAAGTACAATAAAGGTAAAAAAAGTTATACATTCCAAACCGGAGGTTTAGTATTTGTAGAGAATGGTAATAAGATAAACAGAAAAAAATTGGACGAACGATGAATCGGGCCGTACAAAATACTTAATAGAATATCAAATTCAATCTTTGAAATTAATACAGAACACAAAAAAGAAGAGTCAAATTTGTTCCACATTTCAAAGCTCATCCCGCTCAACCAGCCTGAAAGTTACATTGAAGAGAACATAAATATAATAGAATATATCGACTGTACGTTGGACAAAAATTAATACATTTTTATCTTTCGTGGAGGAGAAGACGTAAGGAAGTTTAATACCTTAGTATGATTTGTATTTCCCCGCCCCGCTACAAGTGTCGATAATATAAATGTCTCTTTGTACAATATGATGTTAGAACGGTTAAACACGAGCATGCAGAGGCAATGTAACTAAGCACAGTGCGGGATAAATTATTGTAGTGTTAACCATATAACGGTAAAAGAGAGAACGGTAAATAATTAATATTGAATGTCGTTTCTTTGTTTTACAGGAAAGAAGTGTGATCATCGTAAATGTCTTAAATAAGAAAGTATTTCTAATAACTAACACAATCTTTGTTTCACAGAAAGACATTATATGGCCGATTTTGCCCTAACTTGCCTAGATAAACTTCAAAATTTGTTGAAACTCAACTTGGTTTAAAAAAAATTTTTTTTACAGTATTGGCATTGCAAATACCTTCGAATTTTAGGCAATTTTTTAAAAGACATGTCTACCTTTGGAACGTCTAGGTAAGCTGTGTTTGAAGTTAAAGTGATCTTGCATAGCTCCAATAGAAGCTGGGATCAATCCTAATCGATTAAAAAAAAGTTTATTCAGTTTGGTGCTACCGTTCGAAAGTTACAGCTGTTTCAAGAAGAGACACGAAAATCGTTGAAAATGAGATTTCGTGGAACCGCTATAACTTTTGATCGGTCGAACGAAATCCAACAAAAATTTTTTTTATCAATAGAGTTCCACTTGAGCTTTCATTTTAGTCACCACCGAATATAGTGTACTACTTTGCTACTAGCGTTGAAAGTAGAACTACCGTTTACCGATGTATTACGTGAAAAAAGGCCAAATTGATCAATCTCTGAGACACGTGTCTAATATTTCAACTAAACAGAGCTGGAAAAAAAATTTGGTTAAGATCCGACGCACAAAAGCGAATCGAGAGAGAAGTTCAGAATTAGAGGGACGGTAAGGGGACGGACAGGACAGGGGACGGTAAGGACACTTCGACTTTAAACATCTTGTGCAGCTCGTAGACACAGTTTTGATTTCTTTCCCGCGCGTATTACTTTCGGTACCAACAAATGCTTACAGAAAATGCACAACCCGTACCTTCAAAGACTACACTCGTCGCAGAACGAAGGGGGACAGAAAAGACAGAAACTTTTAGTAGTCGCGTAAATTGAGGTTACAAACGCTCACCGCCGACTGAGCGCCGAGTAAATATGGACTCTGTCACTCGCGTTTGTTTACCTTTGGTGTGCAGTATAAGAATCCACCGTTTGGTGGGATCGAAAATCTTTTCTCTCTTTTTTCTGAGTCAATGACGTAGTGGTCAATTTATCAAGACGAAAACTCGTTACAAAATGTATGCACTTCGTTGGACAACTTAATGA
>JAPYYV010021993.1:0-16946 GCA_030522625.1 Copidosoma aretas
CCTTGCAAAACAGTGTGCAGTGGAAAGATTTACCATCAGCATTCAAGAATCGCGTAGCAACAGGTGTGATAATTAATCGTGGACACATAAATATAGCTTGCTTTTTAGATGATGCCATAATTCTTATGATAACCAAAATTACGAGTGCTCTAGAACAACATAATGCTCTAAATCTTAATTTTGAGCTTGCCGCAGAGTATATAATCCAGAAGAATGATGCAGAAGTATTGATTAGAAGCATTTTAACACGAAGAATGCTGAAGTTTTAAGATCGACCAACATAGATGACGAATGGTTCGATTTAAATATGAAACAACCCATTACACATCAAATGGAAGAGTTTGAAGAGAGAGATTCTGATTGGACACTTCAACAAATAATCAGTTTAACAGTGAATATGAATAATTTCAATCTAATGAAGGCGAGTTCATATGTTGAATTACCAAAAGATATACTGGTAAGAAAAGCATGTGTGAATGTGCATAATAATGATGAAAAGTGTTTTATGTGGGCAGTGCTTTCCGCTTTGTACCCATCAAATGGACATTCATATTGAGTAAGTCATTATAAACCACATGAAAGTGAATTGAACTTTAACGGAATGGAGTTGCCAGTTTCTCTAAAGCAAGTTAGCAAATTTAAGAAACAAAATACTGTCTCTGTAGATGTGTATATGTTGTGGAAATATGGTGACAAGCATACAGTTTCACCCTGTTACGCTACATCTATGAAAAAAGACACTCATGTTGATTTACTTCTCGTGCAGAATTTTAACAACGATGAAGACAAGGAAGAAGAGGATAAAGATGTTCCAGATCTGAACAATCATTATGTATGGATCAAAAATTTATCGAGACTGGTGGCAGATCAAATATCGAAGAGAAAAAGAAAGTGTTTTTGTTTGTGATAGATGTCTGCATTTTTTCTATAGTGGAGATATGCTTCGTAAGCAAAAAATTCATTGGGCTAACGTAAACAAGTGTCGGATTAAGCTACCAAGTGAAGAAAACAATACTCTTAAGTTTATCAACTTTGATTCCGCTAAAAAAGTTCCTTATATCATTTATGCAGACTTTAAATGTTTTCTTTAGCCTGTGGAAAATGATGTCCGAGCATTTCAAAAGCATCAGGCCTACAGTATGGGCTATTATATGAAATGCAGCTTCAACGACACCCAATTACACTATGCAAGCTATCGAAAAGAAGATGATGCTGAAACTCCAGCAGAGTGGCTCGTTCGAGAACTTAAAACTATGGCAAGTAGTCTGCAAGAGTTATATGAGAACCCTAAACCCATGATCTTGACTCCGGCAGAAGAGGATGAATTTAGACAAGCTAAAGCTTGTCACATTTGTGGTGACTCATTCGGAAAAAATCAGAAGGAAGCACGAGACTACTGCCATTTGACTGGAAAATTCAGAGGTGCTGCACACGAAAGTTGCAACATCAACTACCAGAATTCGAGATTCATACCAGTGGTATTCCACAATCTTACCGGCTACGACTCGCACTTTATCATCAAAGAATTGGCCACGAGTGAAGACTTCGAGGGACGGGTCAACCTTATAGCTAAAAACAAGGAAAAGTACATTTCATTTACAAAGCACATAAAGGGCAGTGACATTCATTTTAGATTCATTAATCCGTTTCGATTCATGCCCTTTTTCTTGGAAAAATTGACATCATACCTGGATAAGTGTGACATCACTAGCAGTCAGTTTCAGCGTGTATATAGTGAGGAACAGACCAAGCTCCTGAGGAAGGGTGCATTTCCTTACGACTATGTTAGTTCTTTGGAGAAGCTGAGAGAAAAAGAGCTACCATCAAAAGCCGCATTCTACAGCAAGTTGACTGATCGTGAAATTTACGATGCAGACTATACCCATGCGCAGAATGTATGGAGAACATTCGAGATTCAAACGCTCGGAGAGTACTCTGATCTGTACTTAAAAACCGACGTTGTGCTGTTAGCAGATGTCTTTGAGAACTTTCGGTCAACGTGTAAGGCAGCATACAGATTAGATCCTGCACACTACCACACCACACCTGGTTTAACTTAGGACGCCATGCTGAAGCTCACCCAGGTGGAATAAGAGCTTCTCACAGACATAGATATGCTTCTGTTTGTGGAGAAAGGCATCAGAGGAGGTGTGAGTCAGTGCTGCAACCGATACGCCAAGGCCAACAACAAGTATACGGCTCAAGACTATAATCCTGAGAAAGAAGAAAAGTACCTCATGTACTTTGATGCGAACAACTTGTACGGATGGGCACTGACGCAGCCCCTACCAAGAGGAGACTTCTGCTGGGTCGATCACATCACAGAAGCAAACTTCCTCGATATACCAGATGATGGAGATGTTTGTGCTGGTGATGATTGTTATGGTTACATACTGGAAGTAGACCCGGAGTACCCAGTAGCTATCCATGATGAGCATAAGGATTTACATATCTGCCCGCAACATATGGCTCCACCTCGCTCCAAGCAGCAAAAGCTCATGACGACTCTGTGCAATAAAGAGTGTGACGTCATACAATACAAGGCTCTCACGCATGGACTAGTGCTCAAGAAAGTCCATAGAGTCTTGCATTTTAGAGAAAGTCCATGGCTCAAGCCCTACGCGGATCTCAATACTGAGAAGAGGAAGCAGAGCAATAATAAGATTGAAAAGTTCTTCTTCAAACTCATGGTCAACGCTGTCTACGGTAAGACCATGGATAACGAGCGGAAACGACTGGATGCTAGACTCTTGAACAAGTGGGAAGGACGCTATGGTGCAGAAACACTCATTGCCCGACCCAACTTCCACAGTTGCTCAGTATTCGAGGAAAATCTTATGGCTATTCAGCTTGCACGCATGGAGATCAGTGTAAGAAAACCAATATATGTTGGTTTGAGCGTGCTTGACATATCAAAGACTCTCATCTATGATTTTCACTACTAGTACATGAAGCAGCGTTTTGACACTTATAAGTTGCTCTACACAGACACGGATAGCTTGATATATGAGATCTCCGCTAAAAATGTCTACGAAATTATGAAGCGAGATATCGAGAGATTCGACACATCAGATTACACACCGAATAATCAACTCGATCTGCCTCTGGTATCGTGACGGAATTTATTGGACTACGAAGTAAGTGCTGCATCCAAATGCAAAACAAAAAGCTGATTAAGAAGGCAAAGGGCGTCAAAACAGTTGTTGTGAAGACGAAAATCGGCTTTGATGACTACTGGAACTGCCTCTTTAACAAGTCTACAGTTATGTGTCAGCAAAACAACATTAGATCAAGGTTACACATCGTCCGTACCGAGTAACAGCGAAAAATAGCTCTTAATCCACAAGATTACAAACGTCAGTTACTTCCTGATGGCACAGATACGCAACCTTGGGGCTACATCACACTAGATGATAAAGATCTCCAACTTGTAGATATGCTCGTTCATCTAGATGATGTGAAGGGGGAAGTAATGAAGGGAGAAGAGGTGGAGGGGGAACAAGTGGTGGGAGAAAAGCTACAAATAGAGCTGCATCCTCCGGCGGAGCTCATTCTGTCGCCAGACGAGCTAGAGAGCTTACTAACTTCTTGGGAGTATACACTACCAAGCAAAAAAGCAAGGATTCATCAAAAGACTTGAGGTATATTACACTTTCTCTTTTAAATATCTAACTTATCGATCCAACTGTTGTGCGATTTATCGAACCCCAACCATTTAACATATACCATATTACCACGTTTTTTCATGACTTTTTCCACCAGATATATGTCTGGAGATTTAGATTTCAGAATTTTTGCAAAACTTTAGCTTCATTGGCGGCCGTGACATTTATAGGCTTTAAACCGATTGTTCGATGCTTTCGAGCATTGTAAGCCGCAATTAAATCAGGTAAGATATCAAGCTACTTGTAATTTCCGCAGAGACTGAACGTTGTCTACATTTTGTTTTTCAGAGTGCGATTGAATCGTTCACATATCGA
Source organism: Copidosoma aretas (assembly GCA_030522625.1). Taxonomy (NCBI): domain Eukaryota; kingdom Metazoa; phylum Arthropoda; class Insecta; order Hymenoptera; family Encyrtidae; genus Copidosoma; species Copidosoma aretas. Next base: position 3,981 of record JAPYYV010021993.1, read on the forward strand.
TGCTTTGAGATTACTGTATGTCGAGTAGAGATTTATATTGTATCTCTTCATGAAGTCTTGAAAACTTTTATTGTAAAATTCTTCACCTCTGTCCGTGTGCAGATTTTCCGGTACTCGACCATCTCGTAATATGAACTTCATAGCTGCTGTAACATCCTCACCAGACTTTCTCTTTACAGGTACAGCCCAAGCATACTTTGAGAATACGTCTACCACAGTAAGCATGTATCTATGACCTTTGTTCTCACGAGCATAGGATATCAATTCCACAAGATCTGCCTGCCATGTCTCATCCAAGCCTCAGATATACTTTCGCCGTGGATAGTTACTACGAGCTGGTTTAGGGAGCTCCTCCACTACAATTTCTTTCTTACGATCCATCCTCGCTGACGGTTAATAAGCAAATGAGACTTAAGTCTTCGAACCATTAATTTCATACTAATCATCTTCCGGAGTAATATTAGAGATCTGAGCCAATAGCTCTTTCATAGTAAATATTTCCTGCTTGAACTTCGCTATTTTCTGTGAATATAAGTCATTCAAACTATGCAACATTACGCTTAGCTTATCTTGCTCATCCGTTATAACTTTTATTTGTTTTAGAAAAGTATTAAGATTCATGGCATCATTTGTGTTAATTGCTGCTGCTACATTGCATAATTTCCTATTATCTAGATCGTACTGCTAATGAGCAGTAATTTTGTATCTAATACCGGGAGGACCTCGGCTGCTGCTGCCTTCGGTCTTACCCAGCTTACGTCCGAACACGTCGATGCTCATTTTGATACTGACTCAGATTGCCATATGCTTTAATATATAAACACTCCTTCGCGCAACTCTTCGATAATAGATATTATCTCAATATCATGACTCGGATTTCCTGCTGCTCTTTCGGCTATGAGTAATCGAAGTCTATCAACTAGCTCATTAGGATCATCCCAGTGTACACAATCTAGTTGCTGCTGCTTTGCTCTAGCAATTTTGTAGTGAGGCAGCAATGATCCCGTCTTTTCGCTGGCAACAAGATCAAACATTTGAGCTATAATTTTATTCAATTTATCACTATTATGCGTTCGAATAGTTCCAAGTTTGCTGAATCCCTTTCGATGCGCACTTGAAGTTTGCAACAGTGTGTAATATTTGGCCAAATCATCCTGAGTTATGCGAGATGTGTTAGGATGTTTTTTCACAAGTAGCTCCATCAGTCCAACGCTCATAGGATATTTTAACTCGTTCATTCTGATTTCATTGTTGTTAAAATTTAATGATAAATTTCTAATCTTATACATTCCATCTTCTTTTCAAAGCTTGTACACTAAATCTAATCATTCTTTCTGATTTTCATCAACTATTTGTAAATATACTTTGTTCTCATTACCATCATCAGTTTAATTTTGGATAGTAATAGTCATTTCATCATCATCGTCATTATCATCATCACTATTATCACTTTGACTGACAGCCGACTCATACATCGCCTTATCATCGCTGTATTTTTCTTTTTTAATTCCTTTGATGGGTAGCTGCTTTGTATCAAAATAATTATGAGTCACGGAACAGTTTCTCTTATTCTTTACTTTTTTTGATTCAGTAATTATTTCCTTGAGAGGATCTGTAATAGGTTTAAAAGTTTCACTCAGCTCTTTTTTAACCTTATCTTTTCCCACTTTTAATAACCGATACTTCTTTTTCACAGCTTCTCTTGCCCTCTCCAGTTGGTAAAGTACGTTTTTCTCTCGCTCATACATGTTGACACTTCAACGTCACAGAGTGGACTGATTAGTTTGCGCTATACACTTCTATATTTATAGCAAAATTGCCGAAACCTTTCCGATATCGACCACTGTTTATCCGTCTGTTCTTGTCGATATCAAAGAATCCATATTTATCATCATTCCAACAGTTGGAGCATAGTTCTTTAAACTGACTATAGGACATATCAGAGTTCACATGATCATCATACACATGTTTCAAATTGAGCCTTGTGCGCATGACTGACAGAGGTAGAAGTGTTTGTGTCTTCCCATGCAGCCGAAGGCTCTCAGATTGTCCTGCTTTTCACAAGCTCTGTCATCAAAAATCATGATAGAATCGGGTAGTGCATCATCTAGAGATACTACTGCATTATGTTCACTGAAAGGAAAGTATTACACGCCATCTATGGGCTCCAACAGATCTTTCAAAAACTCATACTTTGGCTGTTTGAGTGACTTTGAAAACAGATAGACGTTTTTGAACCTCAGTCCGTTCGGATGTAAGATTAGTGCCAATAGACTGTTGGTTTTACCACAGTTAGATCGACCACAGAATAAGGCTCAAATACTATTTGGAAGCAATTCACCATGTCGATGTGAGTGCTTTTCTTGCTTCACAACAGCGTCAAAGTTTAGAACTTGCAATTTCACAGTTTGCTGTTTAAATTTCATGTCTGCACAGTATAAAGGCTGGATAATGACTGATGTGTAGATCAAACACGCAGTGCTTTTATACTCGTGTAGGGTATAAATATAGCGCCCCCAACCCCCTGATGCTCAGTCATGATTCAACTTCTGAAGAGTGATAATAATTTATAGAGGGCGTGGTCTTCTAAATAGTGTTTTAAATAAACTTACAAAACGTCTCGCTAGAGGTGATTTGGGTATAAATCCACTAGACTCAGCGTGCAAGGAGCACGATATAGCTTATTCCCAGAATCGAGAAAACATTGAGGCTAGAAACTCAGCTGATAGAGTTTTAGCTAGGAGAGCTTGGCAAAGAGTCAAAGCCGGAGATTCGAGTATTGGTGAGAAGTCGGTGGCCTGCGAAAAATTAATGCTAAAAGCAAAGACACACGAAAAATTATTACTTTGGTTTCAAAAGGTGCACGTAGCGCAGTTAAAAAAGCAGGTGGTAAGAAAAGCCTGAAAATACCACGTGTTTTACATCTCCCTGCTAGAATAAGAGGTGCATTACCTCTGATACCCTTATTTGCTGGCTTAAGTGCAGCTGGTGCACTAGCCAATAGAGTGGCTGGAATATTGAAAAGTATTAATGCGACTAAGGCAACTAAACAGCAACTAAAACAGAGCAAGATACACAAAAAAACTATGGAGGCCATTGCTCTTGGAAAAGTTCTTCATCTCAAGCCATATGAAACTAGATTGGGTGTCTACTTTAAGCCATTTGCTGGAAAAGGTTTAAAAAAAAAGATCAATGAAGTAATAATAGCTGATAGAGCAATAACTAACATTGATCTACTCCAGTATGCTAAAAAGTTGAATATTCCCAATTTTTGCGGAGTATTTATGCGAGACAAGTTATCTGCTGATGAACCACACTACCATGAAACCGCAATAGTAAATCTTGATGACAAAAATGGACCTAAAACTCACTGGGTGGCGTATAAAAAATGTTGTAATGATGTCACTTACTTTGACAGCTTTGGTGATCTGCAACCACCTTCCGATTAAATGCTGTACTTTAGAGTTTATAAGGTTAAGTATAACTATCAAAAATATTAAGATTTCAATTCTTACAATTGCGGGCATTTGTGTTTACGATTCTTGTCGAGAAGGTTGCTAATAAGTATATAAGGTGCTGACATAAGTAGAAATCATTCATTCGCTCTTAAGCAGTCATAGATAAAACATTGACGCTAATTCTGTCTGGTACTTCTTCTATATTGGAAGCGCAGTATTTTCCACCCATCGAATTATCGCCGAAACACAACTACGTTTATGGTTTGGTAGAACTTCTGACGTTCAATTTAATCCTAAATATTGATAATAACAGTAATAAATTTTACGTGGGTGATCGAGTGGTTACATTTCCAAAAGGGAAGCTACGAAATTCGAGATATTGAGTCATTTTTTGTTGATATATTAGAACCTGATAACATAAATATTGATATAAAACCGAACAATAATACACTTCGCAGCGTAATAAAATGTAGCAATACTATTGATTTCAGACCAAAAGATTTCGTACGACGTCTGTTGGGATTTACTGAACGAGTTCTAGAAGATAACTCCACCCATAACTCGGACTTACCTGTAGCCATCCTTAAAGTAAACGCATTACGAGTCGAGTGTGCCTACATAAACGGAAAGAAGGTTCATACGATTCACGAATTTGTTCCTAGTCCCTGCACAGGCCATGTGGGCCAGTTCCAACGCCCGCGCCGGTACTAGCACTGGTAGCCCAGTTCCGGCGCCAGAATTGGGCCTGGCCCAGAACCGGCTCTGTTTACCTACTACGATGCTTAGAGGCAGTTCATAAAGAAAGTACAGTCAACTCTCGAACAACACCATCGATTAAAGTTGGATACTATATTGGCTGCACAGTAGTTGAGTGTAAAATATGGTGAAGAGAATGCTTAAGGCATGTCTTTCAACACATAATTGAAAGTTATTTACTTTACTACAGATTTACGTGAATGGTTGGTGCTTAATGTTTGGCAACAAATTAAAAGAGGTGTCGATAAATTTCATGAAGATAAATCCGGCTGGTCTATTCAATCCATACTAAATATATTAATAAATATGACCAAATTCTATCCAATGGAAGAATGTTCCTTCATTGACATACCAGTTCACGTAAAAAAAAAGAGAGCATGTGTGAATGTGATAAATAATTATGATCAGTGTTCCTAGTCGGCTATTTTTTCAGCACTTCATCCTGCGCAAAAACATGCTTATCGCACCTTAAGATATATATACTATAAAAACGAGCTAAATTTCAAAAACATCTGATTCCCTGTTGACCCAAAACAAATTGGAATGTTTCGAAAACCGACTGATGTTTTAGTTAGCTTATACTTTTTACAAACAAAAGTAATATATATGATGTATTTTCTAGATATGTAGCTGCACAGAAAAAGGAGAAACGTGCTAAATTACTACTTGTTAAAAGTTTTTATGTTAATAAAGTAGACGATGAAGATAAAAATATAGAATACAAATAACATTTTGTTTGGATAAAGCATCCATCTCGCTTAATAAACAAACTGACATCTTCTCGAAGTAACCAATCATAAATATATGATCGTTGTCTGCACTTTATTTGGACTGCTGAAAAATTAGAAGAACAAAAAATGGATTGTAGAAGTCTAGATATGTTTTTGATCTTTCGGAGCAACAAATGAAACAAACACTATTTTAAGTGCAACGCTTTGGCCACTGTTGCGTCGCCCTCATTAGGCTTCATTGAAAAAAATACGAAGTTGATGAAAACAAAATTTTTAGGAACACAAATAGCAACTTTATTGCACTATAACACTACGACACTACTATAATAAATACAAATTGGAAATTTACCTAGTTGTAGTTTATTTAACGTAATATACGAGGTGTACTCAGTCGATGTTGTAATCGCTACGCTAAAGCCAATAATAAATATACAAATAAAGATTATCATTCTGAAGAAAATAAAGAATACCAAATGTATTATGACGTCAATAATTTGTATGGTTAAGCCATAACCCAGCTACTAATTTACAATGGTTTTAAATGGACCCAGAACATGAATCTATTGGGTATTCTAAATATTGCAGATGACTCCCAGATTGGCTACATACTTGAAGTGAATTTGTAGTATCCTATAATACTATATGATGCTTACAGAGATCTACCTTTCTGTGATAAGCACATAATGTCTCCAGGATCAAAGCAGAATAAGCTTATGACTGCGCTGCACGATAAAAAGTACGACCGTTAAATCAGAAAATTGGGTTAAAAGTACACATAGATTTTTATAGTGCAAAGTGACGAAATGCAAAGAATAAGCATTAAAATACTATGTGTAAGCTATTTCATAACGCAGTCCATGGTAAAACGATGGAAAACGAGCGTAAGCGTGTTAATGTTAGGCTTTTCAACAAGTGGAAAAGACGATATGGTGCAGAAGCATACATCGCACGACAAAGTTTCCACAGCTGCCACATATTTGACAAACAACTTGTAGCCATATAGTTGTTATGCACCGACATTTGCATTAAAAAATTATTATACCTTAGACTAAGTATATTGGACCTATCCAAGACACTTGAATGTAAATTCTATTATGATTCCATGAAAAGTAGAATGGGTGTTCACTGCCAACTTTTATATACAGACACCGATAGTTTTGGATGTAAGATAAGGAATAATAATATTTATCATGTTATGCGTGATAATATTAAAGACTTTGATACATCAGAATATTCTGCAGATAATCAATTTATTATACCTCTAGTCAATAAAAAAAATTTGGATTAATAAAGGACGAATGCAATGGTAAAATCATCCTAAAATTTGTAGGATTACAAGGTGAAATGTATGGTGTGAGAATCCAAGATGAAAAACCATTGAAAAAGGCCAAAGGTGTCAAAAGCAATATAATGAAGGCTACAATAACTTTTTAAGACTGCATGAAGTGCTTACATGAAAAAGCCAGTATGATTCGAGAACAGAGAAATATTAGATCACGTCACCTCTAGCCGTTTACTGAAAAAGAAATGAGAATCGCGCTAAGGGCACATTACGACAAGCGCTAGCTGCAACCTTGTAACATAGACACCATACCATGGGGCCATTCTAGCATAATTGAGGTAGTAACAGCCAACCAGAGAACAGTCAATCAGGAAGCTAGAGAGCTGCGGTTGCCGCAGTGGAGCGGCCGAAAATAGAGGGGTAAGCTCTATAACAGGAGGTGTTGCAGCCAGAGAAGCTCATTATTTTTGCAAGCAGAGGAACAAATAGGATTTAACTTGACCAACAGAAGCTTCCAAGCGAGTCTGCATCACCTACCTCTTCACTAAGTAAACGGTCTAGGTATATATCGGGTTAGTATTATACGTTAAAAACGTACACTCACAATACACACACGGGCACACACATACACACACACACACACACACACACGGGCATACACGCAAACACACTGAAAAAGAGAGAAAGAGAGAGGGATCTATATGCCAATACGTGGAATTATATTTTTTACAGATGGAACAACCCAAACAAGACTAGAAGGACCTTGACTACCGCCTTTGGTCTTACCTTGCTTATGTCCGAACACGTCGATGCCCATTTTTATACTGACGCTATCAGTATAGGTACCCAGCCTGAAGTAACTCCTTAACGATTGACATGATTTCGTTGTCGTAACTTACGTTTTCTGCTCATATTTTGGCTATCAGCAATTGTAGACGGTCAACTAGCTCATTAAGATCGTCCCAGTGAATATAATATACTTGCTGCATTTTTTTAGCCACTTTATAATGGGGTTATTCTCTTGTACTAGTTACAAAATCAGTCATGGGAGCGATGATTTTATTAAATTTGATTTTATTAACTCCAGTAACGTAACGGTCATTGGATATTTTAACTTATTAATCCTGATTTTATTATTCTTAATGTATGTTGGTAAATAACCAGACTGGTACATTCCATCTTCTTTTCTCACGCCATACACAAAATCTAAAAAATATTTTCTATATTTAGCAAGTATTTGTAAGTATAATTTGTTGGATTAATTTTCATTATTACTATTATCATCATCAACAAATTTATTTTGTTGTGCGATTCATCTTATCATCATCTTCACTTTGACTGACAGCAGACTTAAACATCCCTTCATCGTCAGCGTAACGATTTTTTTTTATTTGCTTGATGGGTACCTAAGGAGTATTACTTAAATAATTGTAGGCCACAAAATGATTCCTTTTATTCCCTTTCTTAGTTTTTGTGACAATTTTTCAGAAAGGCTCAGCGATTGGCTTAAAAATTTCTCTCAGTACTTTGTCAACCCTATCTTTGACTTAGCTATTCTCAAGGTGAACGCATTACGAAATATCACTACAGGAGCCCCATAATCAGATAAAAAGTTCACACGATTCACAAATTTTTCCTCGCAGTCCCACTAGGATACAGGATTATCGAAGTTCTTTCTCAAACTATTTATTTACCGATTGTTGGTCGTAAAATTGTCTGTTTTTAACTACGTATTATCGTTTACGACGGATAGAAAGAAAACTTACGCGTCAAAACATTCAATTGCTAAGAATTCTAGGATTGAAAATAAATGGCCCTGGTAGAAATTAACTTGTGAGTTCTTATTCTGTTGCGTTGAATATGGAAGAGATTCTAAGCATTCAATCTTCCATCACTTTTGTCGAATCCATTGCGCACTATAAGATGCAAGCTCGTCAGCCGTATGCTTCTGCAACTTACGGTAATAGTGATAAGATTCGTATTTTAATTCGGCATCAAGATTTATTCGTGCTCATGTAGTTGACCTAATTCCCAATAGGTACCAAATTCCTAATAATTTCTACTTGAATTAGAGTTTATAAAAATATTAGCCTGTAATTAAGTGTAAAAAGGATGCTTTGTAACAAAATAAGTATCTTTATCGATTTTTATACGGTATGATATATATATATATATATATATATATATATATATATTATTTGATGGTACATGACAAAAAAATATAGAAGTTAAGTCGAAGTAAGAGATTCTACCGTTTGCGTAACTATTGAGGTATGATGATACCATGAAGTCTATGATGAATAGCGTATAATATAGGTTTTTTTGTTATATAAGACATACCGGATCAATAATTGGCTCAGATGAGCAGGTCTAAAAAAGAAAGATACGATTTTTTTATTTGATGTTTATTTAATTTGATTATCAGCTAACTGGGTCGTACTTTAATACCTTTACACAATTCCTGATATTCATTTTACTTTGATAAATAATATTTATCACTGCACATGAACTCTTACAAAGCGTTTTTTTTAATAAAACGATTTCGTATCTCCATGAATTATTTGATTAAAAAGATCAAATTGTTCACATTATTAGTGTATGTATCAGTTACGTGACCATAATCTTACTCTTGAAACACAATATTTTTCTTATACATTATACGATGTGCGACAAGTAAATGCACTTATTCGTGATGATATGGTTGGAAATATTTGAAAAGAAATAAATAGTTAAAATATATAAAAGTGCTGATATTATGCGCTCACTTCCTAAAATTGACTTTATATCAGCTATCATGAATTTGGTTCTGCAGTTATCGGGCATTGGGGCAGCTCTCAGAACGGTTATCGAAAATTGGGTTTTCCAACTACCTAGTGATTTATGTTGAATTAAAAAAAAATCACATATTATCAGACAGTTTTTACCTCTTAAGAGGACATCAGAAGGTTAGGTTATGTGTCCCAATAAGCTAGTTCACCGTTTCACATTTTCTTCCAATAATAATGAAGACAATCGAGGAAGTTTTGAGGAATCAACTTAAAATTGATTACGAAATAGCACTTAACTCTGGAAATTGCAGCAACATAATGATAAAATGTTTGTAAATAATCTTTTTTACGAGCAATAGTGCCAAGGCAACACTGAGTTCGAATGTTTTTATAAGTAGCAAAAAATTTTTGAGAACAACAAAAATGAGATTTGAGCGCTATTCTACATATTTTTACTAGTGATTTAAACACTGTTTTGTTACAATCTACATTTCTTTCGTCCCGATTTGGTAAGATTTTTAAGTTTAGGCTATGTTACACCAGTGCTCTAGCTCTCTCGACGATGCCGATGACGACACGCATCAAATAACAGTCTGCTGCGCTGCCGTTGTGGTTGTGTTGTTTTTTTAAATTTAATATATTCTATCTGTTTCATATACTTCTGTATGAATCTATTTATTACAAAGTAAATTATGATAAAGTAATTATGTTTTCTCCACTTTGATAATACAGTGTGACTTGGCCGTCTGAATTCAGAAGATTAGCTGAATCGTACATGAAGAATCCTGTTACTGTTTGTGTGTTTTTGTACATCATCAAGCATAATGGTGCTAACATTGAATAGTAATGTCACTTATTTATTCAAACAACTGGCCTGTACATGTATACATACATATATGTATGTATTAGTGCAAAGAAGAAAACAAAGTTTCAGCAACCAAGTCTCATTTAATGCTAAGCATGGCCAGTACTGCTAAGCGGCTGACACGATTGATATTTCTCTAACTGGTATAGGTAAATCTTTTTTTTTCTCATGTCCAGTGGTGATAATATCTATGCATCACACTTAAATATTCTGTTGTGCTTATGGTGATGATTTTCTTTGAAAAAACTTTTGCATATCTTATACTTGCCTCAACATTGATAAACAAGAAATTCTTAGAAGTCAGAGATCCTTTGATTAGAGATCCTACAGATTTGGTCATGGTGCCAGCTTTACAAATTCAGAAACAAGCTAATCCATCTTGGAAGACGTAAGTATAAACAACTCATATGATAATATAATAGCATGGTTAAATTAAAAAAATTTTGGTGAGTCTTATGCAGATGACTATATTTAATTTTAAAGTATGCCTGTATGTTAAACGAAGCAGAAAAGAGCAGCTCAAAGTATTTTAAGGTTGAGTTAAAATTGTTATTGCCACTCTAAGAAAATCTAATTATCTGGACGAAGTGGAAATTTAGATGTTAAATGTGTATCCTACTCCGGATGAAACTGATTGTATGCTGCGGACATGGGTTTCAAGGCACAAATCAAGAACATTTTGTTCGATCTCCATTCTGATAGTCACTCTGCGTAATAACAACGTAAATTTCTCGTATATTTGATAATCGTATGATGTATTTAGGTAGAAATGAAGAAAATGTATTTTCACTAGCTGGAACATGAATCATGCTACTGATTGTGTTGGATCAATGGATTTGACAGCTGTACTTTTAGTTACACAAAAGATTAACATTACTGATAAAAGCATCAAAAAAATATGGTATGACTCACTATTTGTTTTTCTTCTTTTATAAATTCACTTAATCCTAGTGTATTGATTAATTATTTCTTTAGTTACAGGAGTTTCTTCAATACATGTCCCTAGATGACAAACCAATCATAGTTTTTCGAAAACAAAGTGCATAGTTGACGATCTGGAAAATGATTCGGCTTTTTCTGGCAAGTATTCATGATGATCGTTAACAGTCTGACACAGAATAAGCTATAGAAGATGATAAAAATAGTGATGTGTGAGTAATTTTTTCCACTGATGTAGCAAGTCAATTGAGATTATACATAAACAAAAATTTCTGTACGATAGACTTAAGTGACTAGCAATGTACATGATTTACACATTGTCATTGAAGGCATTACTGCTAAAGTACAGTCTCAGTTGACTATCATAGTTGTACTTGTGCATCTGATTCATCTAACACAGCTTTAACTACAAACATCGCCACTACTGGATTCTAATTTATAAATATTATTACATTGCTTGTGTTTCTGTTCGAGAATCTTGATTCATATATAACTACTTGATAATACCTGAATTTTTTTAGAATTATAAAAAAATTTGTATGTGAGAGTGGTATATGTTTGAACTGTGACCGATGAATTGAAAGGAGTCATACACATGAAAAACAACTGAGACTACATAAACCAATACTTTAGCATCACATACTTGGAGTAACTGGAATTCAGAGAAAATACTTTTATTATTCGTGCTTGTAAAATATAAAGATCTTTAGTTTATCAATCAAGGTTTCTTAGCTTACATATAATCTCAGTTAACTTATAATTAAACTAAAGTTTTTCATTCATCGAACAGAGCTGTAACTGAAATTAGCACCAAGACTGGTTTCTGATTTATTATAGTGATGGAATTTTTGGATTCTTGTGCATGTAATTGATTCTAAAATCTTAGTATTTCATTGTAAGCAGTAGAAGTTTATTCCTTTTTTATAATTTACAGCTCTGCATATTAGGTTTAGTCAATTTCTGGAAATGCAAGTGGTTTTCTGTTTGCTCACAATACAATCCAAGTCTGGAACAGTAGTTAAATTATATTATTATCAACTCATTAAAAAATGATTTTAAAAACTTGATGTCATTCAAGAGACAGAATCAAATGTCTAAAATGAAATATGGCTTTTTATATGTCCATTTATGAATAGAATGAAAAGCCTAGTTTTAATACAAAATTTGATGTGATTCAAGGGACAAAATCAAATGTCTAGAATAAAAAAATGGCAATTTATATGTCGATTTATGTACATAATTAAATGCCAATTTTTATTACAAAATTTGATGTCTTTCAAGAGACGAAATCAAATGTCCAGAATAAAAACATGGAAATTTATATGTCTGTTTATGTATATAATTAAATACCTATTTTAATGATTTTAAAAAATTTCAGACTTGTTACTGTAAGTTTCTTAAGTATGAATTTTTTTTAATTTTGAATGAAAGAAATAAAAATTTTGTTCAGTTTAAACGTAATATTTTAACGCTACATTTACTTTTCTATAAGTTCTTATAATACTGACGCTTGTCTTATCTTTCCAATGTTCACCAATGTGTTAATGTTTATCTTTTCTTAACTGCCAGCTATTTCTCTCTCTCATTCTAAGGAAGAGACTCAAACTACTGGTTTAAATTCAACTGTTCTGCGCAACAGTCAGTCAGCTCACGGCCGCTGCTGAAAACGCTTGTTTCACAGCGAGCACTACCAATTTTTATGTTTCATCATTTGTTAGTAAATTTGTACATAGTTAAGTCTGCCTTATAATTTATTAACCCACCGATCCCGTTCGTCACACAAGATATTGTTAACCCAGCATCTCCCGGCGTAAACATTTGGTAGCAGAGCGCCTGTGTTCAAGATTGAACTTGAAGTGGACTGTATGATTTAAAGCTTGATCCAGAGCTGGTTAGGAGTAAGGGAGGCGAGCACAGGGGCATCGAATAAAAAGGCTCTTAAACTCGTCACTTACAAACACCATTAAATTTTTGAGATATATTTACATGCTCAACAAGTCTTACAGAATTACTTATAGTATATTTTTTGGATGTAAGCAGAGACAGCAGCCTATGAACTGTCGGGCTTTAGCGTGGTAGGCGGACTGACTCACGAGCGCGCACATCGAACCGTCGGCAGTGCACGGAAACGGCGACTATATGTATAACACACACGCACGCATAACAA
>JAPYYV010021996.1:0-15160 GCA_030522625.1 Copidosoma aretas
AACAATTTTTGCTCTATAACATGGGTTCTTATGCAGAAGTGACTGTTCCTATTGAATTATGATGGAATTAACAGACCGATTGTAATGAAACTTCAGTCATCCATGAAACAACTCCTTAGGAAACCATACAATGCATAAAAATGTTGATTGGTTCCTTTCAAAAAAAGATATGAACAAGTGAAGTTGTGCCGATCGACTTGAAAGATTATTTCTCTCATGATATCGTCTGCATATCTGCAGGGTGGCAACTTGATAACAGCGCGCGCAGTTTGAAAGTTTCAAAACAGTATGTACATTGTAAATAGAAATTTTGTATAATCAGATCAATAAAAAAAAAGTCAATGTTTTTATCAAAAAATAATAATTTTTTAATTACGAAACTATTACACGGACGATTCTGTGTATTACACAGCTGATTTATGTGATTACAAACGGAGTAGCAGAACAGGAAATTAGGCTCATTCACATCAGTATTACCAATCCACTAAAACTAAAATTAAATGCGCTAATCAAGTTAGGTCCTCACTTTTAATACTTTACTTGACTAACCACGTTAAGGTAGTGAACCTCCTTAATTCTCCAATTACAAAAATCTTCTTAGCATCTTTAAGATTCTCCGAAGCACATTGCTAATTTGTGTGTAGTCGATATCACCTGATTGCCAATCCAACCATGATAGCAAAGCTCAAGCCATAAATTTTCACGTTTAAACTTTTGATTTAATATGTGCCAAGAAAATGATGGTTTGAAGAGAAATATTTGGGATTTTTCATCTCCATCGAGCAGGAGAATGGCTAACATTTTAAACACGTAATATTTTCCAGGCTTCTTAAAGCCCTGCATGTCCACTACGTACACTATTGCAGTAAATTTGCTTATTGTCGGTTTATGTGACATATCGATGAACAAATTTATTATTTACTAACTGATTTTACAGTTTTTACCATCTTTTGATTTTTCCTTTGATTTTACTTCCGCCCATTCCTCAGCGTGTTTCTTCTCGAATTTTTCCTACTCTACTTGTCGTCCTTTATTCTCGTCTTCTTCTTTCCTGTTCTACTGACCTTTCTCCATGATGTTTTAAAGACAAATGATGTCAGTAGAGTCATAAATAAGCTTTTATAGCTTTACATGAGTTTCTTAACGTCACCGCTTATCGGACTGTATTAAACAACGCGAGCATGTAAAATAAAACAATAGGCTGATGTGTTGGCGGGAAAATTGTCATGAGATTCAAATTCTAGACGCACATCCACGGGAGCATTTTTCAACCACTCATTTGGATTGGAGCAGTCGATAACAATCATAGGTGCAATTGCCAGAAAATTATATCTGTTCAAGATAGTAGCGTGATCTTGACCATAATATGAATTCTGAAAAGTGGCATACATATCATGTAACAAGGCATGTTGATTTTTCGCTATATCAAGTTTCAGATCGCCATAAGGATAATACTGTGAATTCAGATGGAGTTTGACATTTCTTGTGTTGTTGTGATCAAACTTACTAGCATTAGCATCTTTCCGATTTTTGCGATCAGTTTGGAAGGCTAAAATATCATAGCGTGGCTTTTACAACTGATTGGACGTCCTGACGGTCTAGATATAGTTTGATGTTGTAGGCAGGAGCCGATATTCGAAGAGCTCCCAAGTTCGGAAATTCATAGATATAGACTTATCTTTTTTAAATAATTAAGCAGACGAATTTTGCAAGAATCTGACATTACAACATAGAGCATAAGCCATTCCAGCTTCGAAATTACTACTTTAAACTCTGCCCAAGTTGGTGGCTAATCTTCCACTGCGGCGGGAATTTCTTGTTAAGCAACTGCATTTAAGTCATTTCTCGATCTCGTAAGTATAAGTTCATGTTTTACATTAACAACAATCTTACGATAGTCTTGAGCAATACCTAAAATCATGCTGAGAGAAATCATGACGTTAAACTAGCTATTCTCAGTTAGACTAAGAGCATGATTACCTTTCCAACCTGCATTCTGACTCAATTCGTCTTGATCGGGCCTGAGCGTTTACCAATTTTTCATGAAGGTCGTCAGACCAACATTTTTACACTTATCTATTTCTATAGCGTTTATTTCGCATCTAATTTCTTCGAATAAGTAACAGATTGCATTGTTTACCAATTTAGTATTCGTCGATTCTGTAGTGCCATCCGCTTTAACTAATTTTCCATAAATATGTAAGGAACTGCGTGATGGTAGCAGACATAGTTCTTGGTGCTGAATTGATATGCGGATCTCATCACCATTACCATAAGTTGTAGATGTGTATGGTTGATAAGCATGAGTCTCATAGTGTGCAATGGATTCGTCAAAGATGTCTGGAGACTGAATGCTTAGAAGGTCTTCCATCACGCTTTTTCTTTTTCCGCAGTTGGTAAAAGAAAGCACAAGTTATTTCCCACCGCGAGCTATTACTTTTAGACGTATGCTTTTTTTAAACTGCTTGTTTTGATGTGTTAAAGCTTTGCTGGTTCGTCGACAACTGAACTTTCTCATCCATTTTGGCTTATTTTTATAGCTTCGTCCAATCTCAGAGGTTCGTTGATGACTAAGCGTTCTCACTTGAGTTGATTTATTTATATAGCCTTGCCCAACTCTGCTGTTGTGCACTATACCCATTTCAATTAAGCTGTTTTAGGTGCAGTCTTGCAGTTATAACTTCTCCACGAAAATTAACCAAACTACCTTCTTGATCGACAATGCGCACTTGAAGATGGTCTATGATTTTGGCAGCGATGGGTAAATATATTATTTGCGATGGAACTTCGATAATTTTATATTCAGGGGGCACAGCGGGAAAAAATTTATGAATCGTGTGGACTTTATGCTGGTTAATAAATACTCCTGTGGTAATATTGCACTTCACTCGTAAAGCGTTTACTTTCAGAATCGCTACAGGTATATCTGACTCGGGCTTGATGTCAGCCTCAAGTTGACGTTTTGTAAAACCTAGCACTGGCCCGTGAGTCCTGGGGAAGAAAATCAATCGACATATTGCACTTCATTACACTTCGTAGCGTATTATTGTTAGGTTTTACACTAATTATAATATTTTTGGAGGATAGTTTGTTGCGAAAATATCCTTTAATGTCGGAGATCTCGTAGCTGCCAGTTGGTAAGGTGATTACCTCTTCTCCCACATAAATTTGTTTCTTGCCTACGTCAATGATTGGTATGAAGTTGAAGATAAGCAGCTTATCCAATCCATGACTTATGGTACTCCAGTATCGATATGTATTTATATAGGCTATCGACAGAGTTTTTTACAGAGAAAGCTTAAACAAAGATGGCCTAAGTTGAAAGTATCAAAATCCTGATATCTCTCATAATTATATTTGATAAAGCTAACACAAAAATATAGCATTAAATCACTAGATGGTTGTAGGTTACCAAAACTGTCAAAAAACGTTACGTTATCGCTTCGCTTCCGATAGGCGACCCAGCGAATACCAGGACCGTCCTTATCATCAAGATTTACTATGGCTGGTTCGTACAAATGAGGACCATTAGCTAGCAAAGCATTTCTCGTAAAAACTCTACGAAAGTGTTGTATTTTTAAAATTTTCGCATATTTAATAAGATCGTAGTCTGTGAGAGCTAGGTTTAGCAGTTTTACATGAAAAAAAAATTTTTTTTTTGCCTTGCCATTTTTCAAACCTTCTTCAGGTCTTCGATGCAGACCTGCACCATTCTTATGTGGTTTTAAGAAAAGTCCCATTCCCAATAATAGTGCTTCCATCGTTGTATTATGTCTCTTACTTACATCCAATTGTTTTCCAGCAGATTTAGCCTCGTTAATAGCTTTAACAATTCCGGTCACCCCATCAGTAATAGCACGTATGGCAATTAAACCAGCAAACGTTGGAATCAGGTATGGCAGAAATCCTCCGATTTATTACGAAATAGGTGACACTCGAGGCATCACAAAATATTTTTTACCATCTGCTTTCTTCATAGCTTGCCATGCCCCTTTTAACGCTAAACTTATAACTTTTCGAGGACAATCACTTCGAACCATAGATTTTAAGGTACTTTTGAACAAGATTTTTAAATAAATTTTCTCCTTCTTGCCTCTTTTCTTACTAACTTGTCTAGTGTTTGAAGACGACGCTTCCATGCCGAGTTTAGATGTTAACTTCATGGTGTTGGTAACAGCATAAGCAGCAGCTTTTTCACCAGAACTCGCTTCTTTAGCCTTGAATCATTGCCAAGCCTTTTCTACAAGAACCTCGTCTGCAGCGTTCCTTGCTGCAGTATTTTCTCGGTTCTGTGAGTAGGCTATATCGTTTTGTTTCCAAGCCTGATCCAGCGGATTGATACCCGGATCTCCACGAGCTAATCTTTTGGCTAACTTGGTATCTGGTCCACAATACTGATATCCCGGTATGTGCAGCTCTATAGGCAGATTATTATAGAGTGTGTTTATGACTCCACGACCCTGTCGACGATGGGTAATTATTACTTCTCAAGCACTTAACGATAAATGAGCTCAAAATAAGACTAAAACATTATTTATAGTTTCATGTTTTAGTTGAGTCAGCATACTAATAATTTGGAGAATGGAATGTTAAACATCTTGTGGTGAGTAAGATAAGCTGATTAGTAAGTATGAAAGTATAAAGGTATACTATTTACAGTATTGGGTTTCAGTGTCAGTTGTGTCAGCATACAGTCAACATGAGCTTTGTGGAACAGAACGTGAAATTTCCTATTGTGAATTTTGACGAATTTGTCGAGCAAAATAAGAAAATAAAACGCCATCGTTATTTGTTACCTGATACGATAAGAGCTATCCATCGTGGTCCGTCAAACTGTGAAAAAACAAACAGCGTGCTAGCTCTTATTACTCATCCCAACAAATTGAGATTTGAGAATGTTTATCTATACTCAAAGTCGTTGAATCAGCCAAAGAATAAGTTTCTAAAACAGTTATTAGAGCCCATTGATAGCGTACACTTTTTTTCATTTACCAAGCATGAATCAGTTATATCTCCAGATAAGGCACTGCCCAACTCCATAATGATATTCGATGATATTGCCTGTGAAAAAAAAGATAATGTGAGAGCCTTTTTCGGCATGGGGCGTCACAAAACCGTTGACCGTTTCTATTTATGCAAATCATACGCTAAAGTTTCCAAGCATTTAGTAAGAGATAATTTAAATCTTTTAGTACTATTCCTACAAGATGATATGAATTTGAAGCACATCTATAATGATCATGTTAACACCGATATGACTTACAGTGAATTCAAAAAATTAAGTGAAAAGTGTTGGGGAGATGGAAAACATGGGTTTGTCGTAATAGATAAGAATAGAAATGTGGAAAATAGTTGATATAGAAAAGGATTGGACTCTCTTGCTATAAATTTCACTCATACTCAATGAATATGTATTAGTTTCATGTTAACCATCAAACAGTCAACATGGACGCTATCCAGGAAAAAAAAACGCATTCATCAAGAGGTTGAAAAGGCGAGAAAAACTGTTGGACGCAAGTACCAATTGCACAAAGACTTGAATCGCCAGCTAGATATCCTTTAAAGTCTATTAAAGAAGACAAAAAGTATATAGATACATCAATGTTTCACTCAGCCAGCAGTAATAGTGATGATGATATGACTTTTTCAGATGATGCTATAAAAGATTATGATACAGTTGTGGAAAAGAGTGATTATGAGGATGATGATATGGGGTTTGATGCGAATAAAAGTTTATCTATTAATCCATACCTCTGAATAGTAGATAAATCAAAGTAAGAGTTAGATCGCATTTATGGAATAAGAAAAGGAAATGGACGATATATGCTTGCAAATTCACCCATACATTGAATAATAATGAAATTAAAATAAATCATCCAAAGTATCTAATAACTGATAGATTAATGGAACTGTTCTTAAAAAAGGATCCTGATAAAGTTCACTTGACACCAACCAATTAAGAGAAATACAAACGAATCTTAGAAACTTCAAGCGCGCAGAAAAGTAGATTCAATAAAAATAATACTATTTGTTCGTACAACAGTGAAAAATTTAATAATGTTATCGCTCCATTGTTTAATCTCACCCAAAGAAGTAGCAAGAAAAAAGGTGGGTCCATACTTTCATAAAAAATTTCTAGAATGAACACCCAAATTGATTACATTTATTGGGATCACCCTAACAAACTGGTCGATCGTCTACGATTACTAGTGACAGAATTATCAGCCGGTAATCGAAGTTTTATAAATAAAATTCAGTCAATTATTGAGGAGCTCCGTAAAGCCAATATTATATATGGAGTTTGATTAATTAATTTGGCTTGATATCAAAATGAGCATTGACGTATTCGGACGTGCGCCATCAGCTAAGTCTGAAGGTGGTGGTCGAGATCCTACTGGAATCGGATACAAGCTCACATCAGATAGTCAATTTAACTTGCAAGATAAAATATTATGCAACGTTGCAACAGCCCTTAAGCCTAATGATGCAGTGAATCTTACTATATTACACAGAGAAAAAAAAATGTATATCTGATGAGCAAGATAAGATACGTGTATTAATCAACAATTTGAGTGATGTTTTCTCGGAATTAATAGTTAATTTGCAGCAGATAATAACTACAATTAAGGAGGTTTTGGCTCAGATATCTAACATAACAGCTGAATACAATTGAAAAGATGAAGAGAGTAGTGGAAGAGCTACATAAACCCGCAAGAAGCCACTACCAACGTCGAAAGTTTGATATCCGAGGCTTGGATAAAACATAGAAAGCTGATCTAGTGAAGATGATACCTTATGCTCATGAAAATAAGGGTTATAGATATCTGCTTACAGTCATAGATGTATTTTCCAAGTATGCATGAGCTGTGCCCGCAAAGAGAAAAACTGGCGAAGATGTAGCTGCAGCTATAAAGTATGTATCAACAGAAAGGAGAGTTCCAACGAATTTGCAAACAGATCGCGGCAAAGAGTTTTACAACACAAAGTCTCGTAGTCTCATGCAAAAGTATAAGATAAATTTGTACTCTACTTATAACAATCTCAAGGCGTCCATATGTGAGAGATTCAATCAAACTTTAAAGCATGCTATGTGGAAAAAGTTCAGTCTTCAGGGCAACTATAAGTGGACTCATATCATAAAACCAAAAGATGTAATTGCAGATAATGAAGCCCAAGTGTTACGAAAATTCAAATATGATAGCATCAAATTGAAGCTCAAATTCAATATCGGTGATAAAGTGCGTGTGAGCGATGCGAAACAATAATTTGAGAAAATCTATACGCCCAGCTGGTCAACAGAGATTTTTACAATCATACAAGTAGCAGCAACAAATCCAATATCGTACCATCTCAAGGACTATCGAGATCAGCCCATTTCCGGAGGTTTTTACGAGCAGGAAATACAGAAAACGAAGAATCCAGATGTTTACCCCGTGGAGAAGGTTCTTCGAAGGCGTGGCAATCAAGTTTTCGTCAAGTGGTTAGGCTTCGACAATACCCGCAACAGTTGGGTTAATAAAAATGAATGATAAAAAAATTTATTAATGAAGTACACATAAATTTCATATAATTTTGTTGTTGTTGTTAATTTATAAAATGTAGTAAAGAAGTATTCAATATAGAGTCGAGATATAAAGATAACTGTTTATTTTTTTTCATTTATATTGACAAAATTGGGCGTAAAAAATTTTAAATTCTTTCCATCATATGCAACAAACAATTTTAACTTATTTACTGCTTCCAATAATACATTAAAGAACTGTTTGTTTTTTGACAAAAATATTTGGAATTCCTACAATTCAGCGATAAATTTTGGTCCAAACCTAGTGTTTGCCATTTTCAGCTTAGTCTCTATATAATGTTGATCCCCTACAATCTCGTTTAGTCTTCTCGTCGGCAGAAAGCCATTGTTGGCAATTTTATTGAGATCTCCGAGATCCATCTATAACAAATAAAATTTCACATACGAATAGCATATACATAGATCTGTCTGTGCGTGGGTGTGTACATCTTTACAAAATATAATACCAACCTTATACATATCTGGACAGTTTACACGTAGAAGAGGTAGGTGATGCAGACTCGCTTGGAGGCTTTAGTTGGTCAAGTTCAGTCCTATTCGAACCTATGCTCGAAAACAGAATAAGCTCTTCTGGCTGCGTCACCTCCTGATATAGAGCTGGCCACTCTACTTTCGATGGCTCCACCACGGCAACCCCCTCTCCAGCTTCCTGATTGACTGTTCTCTGGTTGGCTGCTTCCACCTCCATCATGCTATAATGGCCCCGTGCTATAATTTCTGTTACCTGGTTATAGGCAGCGCTTGCCGTCATGTGCACTTAGCGCGATGTTAGTTTCTATTTCAGTGAACAGCTGGTGGTGACGTGAATTAATATTTCTCTGTTCTCGAATCATGCTGGTTTTTTCATGTAAGCACTTAATGTAGTCTTTAAAAGTTATTGTAGCCTTGACTATATTACTTTTAACACCTTTGGCCTTTTTCAATACTTTTTCATCTTGTATCTTCACGCTATACATTTTACTTTGTAATCCTTCTAATTTCAGCATGATTTTCCCATTGCATTCATCCTTCATCATGCCAACAATTTTTTTATTGACTCGCGGCATGTTGAATTCATTATCAGCAGTATACTCCGATGTGCCGAATTCACCGTTATTCTCATGCATAGCATTGTAAATATTAATGTTTGTTATCTCATGTATAAGACTATCGGTTTCTGTATACAAGATTTTGCACTGGTCTCCCAATCCTTTCTTCATAAAGTCATAATAAAATCTGTATACAAGTGTCTTGGACAGATCCAAGACACTCAGTCCAACGTATATTAGTTGTTTAATGCAGATGTCAGTGCGTAACAATTAGTTGTTCGTCGAATATGTCACAGCTATGTAAATTTGGTCGTGCAATGTACGCTTCTGCTCCATATCGCCCCTCCCGCTTGTTGACAAGCTTTACATTGACACGCTTCTTATCGATTTTCATCGTTTTACCATGGATTGCGTTATTAAATAACTTATATTGCATTTTCTCAAACTCATTCTTTGCATTTTCATGCTTTGCACTATTAAGATCGATGTATGCTTTTAGCCATGGTTTCTGGTTGAATTGTAAGACTCTATAAATTTTAGTTGATTTAAAACACTGACTTATAACTTGTTTCAGGGAACGATAATGAATTATGTAGCAGTTTTTGTCGTGCAGCGTAGTCAACAGCTTATCCTGCTTTGATCCCGGAGGCGCTATGTGTTCAGCTCAGAAAAGCAGGTCTTTGTGAGCATCATGGAGTGCTTCAGGATACTCAAGATCAATTTCAAGTATGTAGCCTGTCTCGGAATCATCTGCAATATTTAGAATATCTACGGGACTTACGTTCAGCATCCATTTAAAACCACTGTAAGGTAATGGTTGGGTCATAGCCCAACCATAAAAATTGTTGACATCATAGTACATTAGGTACTTTTTATCTTCATCGGGTCGATAGCCTCCTCTCATATACTGATTATCAGCTTTTGAGTAACGATTAGATCATTGGCTGATTCTACCTCGTATACCACGTTCTATGAACATCACCATATCAATGACTGTCATCAATACCATTTCAATCTGAAAAATATATAGTTATTAAGATCTGTACATAAGTATAACTTTTAATTTAATATTCACCATTGTATAATTCAACATGGCATCCCATGTCAAGCCAGGTGTCGTATGATAGTGGGCTGGGTCTAACTCGTATGTTTCGAGACAGTTATATCTAAAGTTCTCAAATACTTCGGCTAGTAGAAGAACATCTATCTTCAGATAGAAGTCAGAATATTGCTTAAGTGTTTCGATGTTAAATGTATTCCAAACGTTTATGGCATGCTCATACTCATCATCAGATATATGAGACTCATATAAGCTGCTGTAGAAATCAGATTGAAAAGGAAGACTCTCCTCTTCAAGCTTTTAAAAAGAAGAGATACAGTCGTATAAAAAGAATCCTTTTCTTTGCAACAAATTAATCTGGTCATGTGTGTATTTATAATCCTCGGTCAATATTTTTACTACTATGTTGAACTTTTCCAGGTATGATGATAATTTATCTAGAGACGAGACCATAAATTTGAAGGAGTCGATAAAGCGAAGGTTTATGTCGGTTCCCTGTGAAAAACCACCGGTATCACTTTTGAGTCTTGATAATTAAGGTTACATGAGTTATGTGCGGGGCCACGATATCTGAAAATAATACATAATTGATAAAATTATATTGGAAATATTATGATCACATGAGAAAATAGTGCTTAGTACTTACTTCCCTATACATTGGCAGTGGTCTGGAATCTTCTTGACTTTCATATCAAAAGGCTTATTGCAAATACGGCAGAGAGTAGCTTTGTCAAACTCGACTCTTTCTCCGAGTGTTAAGCTTAACATTAGTCCAGATTTTCATATAAGTCTTGCATCCAAGGCAAGTGAGTGGAGGTTATTTGCAAACCACTTGACCTGGTGCTTCTTCATCTTCTCAGCTTTGCCTGTAGCTCTTGTATCGCGATTTCCCATTGTCATAGCTGCATTTTATAAAAACTTTAATGCTAAATGCCTCATGCTGTTGATACGCTCGATCACTCTGTACAGGTTCCAAGAAGCATTTAAAATCTGCGTAAACTATGAAAGGCACTCTATTTTTGTGAGTAAAATTCTTGAACTTAACTATATTATCTACTTTGATCTTTCGTGAAAGCGATATTTTGCAGTGATTAACATTCTTCCAATCAGATTTATGTGCTGCTAATTTCTCAGCAGACCAAAAGAAGTGCAGACATCAATCACAAACAAATAACTTATTACCGTGAAAAGACGTCTGCTGATTTATGAGGTGGGATGGATTTTTTATCCAAACGTAATGTTGACTATACTCGATATTTTCATCCTTTTCTTCTTCATCATCTATATAATAACTTTCGATGAGAAGTAAATTCACATGTTTATTTTTTTATTTTTTTCCTAGCAGTTACATGTCTAGGAATTATGTCATACCTAGTACCTTTCTTCCTCTTTAAAAAGTATAAATTAATTGTAACATCATTTTGCGTTTCAAACTTTCCAATTTGTCTTGGATCAAAAGAAAATTCAATGTTTTTAAAATTTGGCTGATTTCCATACTGTATATATTTGAAAGTGCGATTTGCATGTAATGCTGCTGTATGTAATGCTGACAGTATGGCCCATTTAAAGCATTGATTATCATTATTCATAACATTAACACAAGCCAACTTATTTTTCACATAGACAGGTAAGTCGATGAAGGAACTACCTCTCATCGGATAAAACTTGTTGATGATCAGCACACTATTAAGTATTGATCGTAGAGACTATCCAGATTCTTTTTCTTGAAACTTCTCAACATATTTTTCAATAGGCTGTTGAACATGAAGCACCAACCACTCATTCAAATCTGTTGTAGAGTAGATAACTTTTGATTTTGTATTAAAATGTTTCATGTCAACACTTTCTACATTATCTTCAACTATCGCGTATTCTGCAGCTAATATTGCGTTTATTTTCAAGTTATGTTGCTGTTCGAGAATCGTCTGTACTTTTTTGATTAACTGTCTCTTGGCATCATTCAAAAATTTGCGAAAATATAAACGATTTAAATTTTCAATTACAACTGTTTAAATACGATTTTTAAAAGCACTATTAATATCATCTAAGCTGATAGAGTTCTATTTCACTATTAAGGCCGCTATTCCAGCGCCTACAACATCTGAAACAAAATCACTCGGTTCATTTTTAAACAGTTCTGCTGCTACTGCAACTTCAGGCTGAGTATCACTAGAGGCTGCTGGAAAATCTTCCGGTTCATTTTCAAACACTTTCACTGATTCCACAACTTCTAAGCGGTCCTGAAGAAGTTGTATAATAGTATTTACTAAAGCAATAGCAGCTTTGCAGTTTCTGTCTCACTGCCACTGTTAAGTTCACTTGTCGTCTGAAAATATCAGCTCCTTGCAGAGTAACGTACCCATGGTTTAAAAGTCTTTGTATATGGGCAGCAGCCTTGGTCGTTCTTTCAAGTTTTTGCACATTATTATATGCTTATGAAAAAGCATAAGCCGTATCTTTGAACTGCTGCGTGGAAGCCATAATTAACAGCAGCGCAATCGAATATACCGCTCCACAGTGTTGGCTTTAGCAAAATTATCGTGGAGTTATTCTATGACTCTCACGGCTCGAGTTAACGTACTCAACTGCATTGTACACTGCTTGTCCATTTCTGTAATACTGGTCTGTCGCTGCAAAAGTGATATGAGTGGTGACTAGCGGTTGTAAATATAGAGATTGCATATCGATGTAGGTGTTAGTTAGCTGACAATCGTCCACCGTTAAGGTGACTAAGTATGTGGTTGACGATCAAGGCTACAAGACCACCCTCAATGAATTTATTTTCTAAGAGTTGGCTATCATTCCTCTGCAAGAAAATTATACACCATCAGTATTTTTCTTTAAGCCCCCATATTCTTGGGCACAGCTCTCATCTAAGAACAAGTGTGAAAATCGTTGGTTGGAATGCCACCATGATGGTTTGCGTTCGCGCTTGGGAGAAGTGCCCTACGAGGATTTATGTTCAACGTCGTTTATATGAAAGGTCTCCAAAAAACGAAATAGTTACAAGCAGTGCTAATAAATAGGTATATAGCTCAGGTAATCAATATAATCCACCACGCACGCGCAAGTGTAAAAAAAATTACTTTTGTTATAGGTATATTCATGATGTTAAAGAATGTCCATCTATGAAAAAATGTGTATATATGATATTAACTGTACAAATCATACATTCGATCTAGCGCATCATTCTGCTAAGAATGTTACACCTTTGAAAAATTGGCTATTGAAAGAACAGCAACGACAAAATGATATACTTACCTTGATGTATTATTGATGATGCAATAAATTAGTTTTTGAAAAAATGTATTCTTAGAACTCTCTCTCTCTCTCTCACCCACCTCGACAACATCCTTTGCGATGACTCGTCTGTGAAAACATTTGTCACAGCCTCTCAGCACTTAAGTTTACAAAGTCCGCATCATTCGATACCCGTATTGATAAGAAAGAGGGATCAGGCATAGCGCGTACACATCCGCTAATATAAACCTTACGCTAGAATATTATAATGCGTAAGAGAGGAGAGGTATGAGCATCGTGTTACTCGTGCCGAGCGTTGTACACAACGCACTGATGCATGCCTCTGCTAATCATATCTCTCACTCCGATTGAAAACAAAAAGCATCGAGTAAGCAGGCATAGTAGGACCGCGTCGAAGATAAGAGAAATACATACGCTGCTAAGAGAGCGGCTCATATTTGGTCCCGGGCCTCTTGAGCAGTACGGGGGATTGAAGTCGATGAGAGTTGCGCTATTCCCAACCACATATATCCAGTCCTAATATTCTAACTCTCTCCCTCTCTCTGTCTCTCTCTCTCTCTCTCTCTCTCTCTCTCTCTCTCTCTCTCTCTCTCTCTCTCTCCCCCTCCCCCTCCTTCCCCTCTCCCCCCCCCCCCCAACCTTTGCCATCGCCTCTTTGCATGCCTGAGTTGCGCTACGCTTTTCCCAACCGCATACATCTCGTCCTAATATTTTCTCTCTATTTCTCCCTCTTGCTTCGCCTCAACAACATCCTTCGCGATGACGTAGAAACCTTTGCCATCGCCTCTAAGCACTTGAGGAGGGAGCTGAGGTCGGGACATTAGAGCTCCGGAGTCGCGACGTCAGAGCTCATACTATAGCACGGCGAACTCCCTCTACCACTACCGAGTGGGCTATAGGGAGTGAGCTGAAACCGCAGTGAGCTCGTACCAGAACTGGAGTCGTGACGTTAGAGTAAGGCTCGTGATATAGCAGGAGGGAACTCCCCCTACTACTACCAGATGAGCTGGTATCACGGTGAGCTCGTATCAGCCGCGACGTCAGAGCTTATGCTATAGCACGGGTACTACTTTCTGTAGTATTGTTGTGGTTAATTGTAGTAGTAGAATCATCAGGGTGTCTTATAGAAACAATAAAACATAATCATTTGACATTCAGCGAGAGTGATGTCTGCTGTGTGAGTGAGTAGCACGCCAATTTCAAATGATACACTTACTGATATGGTAATACGTTAATCATTAAAATCATTTCATGATGAATATTTGTTGAAAATCATAATTAGAAAGTAACAAATGGTTTGTGTGACGAATGACGCTCGACAATTGTATATATACGTAGTCTGTTCAAAAAATATCGCGAATTTTTTATTTTTTCAAAAAGTATTTATTTATCCATGAATATCTATTTTGTCCCCTTCAAAATAATCCTCCTTAGGTATCATACACTTATGCCAACGTTTTTCCTAGTCCTCGAACCACTTCAAAAAATCATTTGTTGTGATCTTGTTCAGCTCCTCTTTCGATGCCGTCTTTATCTCCTTAATCGTAGCGTAGCGTCGTCCTTTCATGGGCCTCTTCAGTTTTGCGAACAGGAAATAGTCACAGGAGGCTAGATCTGGGGAATACCAGTGGCTGCACCACCATTACTGTGGTTATTTTGGCTAAATATTCGCGCACAAGCAACGATGTGTGTGCATTGGCGTTATCATGGTGCAAAAGCCAGTTTACGTTCTTCCACAAATCCGGGCGTTTTTGGCGGATTTCTTCAAGCAAATTACGCATAACTTGCAGATAATATTCGTTATTGACCGTACTACCCTGTGGCAAGAACTCATGATGCACCACGCTCCTGCGATCGAAGAAAACTGTGAGCAAAACCTTCACGTTCGACCGAACTTGGCGCGCTTTTTTCGGTCTTGGTTCATGCGGCAGCTTCCATTGGGATAACTGAGCTTTAGTTTCTATGTCGTAACCATAAACCCATGATTCGTCACCAGTTATGACCCTCTGGAGCCCATTTGGGTCATCACGGACCGAGTTCAACATCTCCTGAGCAATGTTAACGCGATGCTCTTTTTGGTCGAAATTGAGCAATTTTGGCACGAATTTCAGTAACTTTTCTAACAGTGAATCGTCGATTGGCCAATACTATTTTCTTCACTTTATCAATGTTTTCGTCTGTTGTTGACGTGCTCGGGCGTCCGGCACGCTGTTCGTCGTTCACATCTTC
>JAPYYV010022001.1:0-11256 GCA_030522625.1 Copidosoma aretas
GTGAGGGAGGGCGGAGGGGGGCACTGAAATTTAAAAAAATGATTTTTTACGTGAAATCACGGAGAAAACGATCGAATTTTTGAGGGGGGCTGAGGGGGGGCTGAGGGGGGTGAGGGGGGGCTACAAACAAATGACGATCATTCAAATCACGTAAAAATATAAGGAATTCACCCGTGAATTGAGGGGCGGCTGAGAGGGGGTGAGGGGGGGGTGAGGGGGGACCGAAATAATTTTGTCCTTATCACTATATATATATATAGTAAGATATATATATTTACTAGTGTATATAAAAATACTACCAACGCCCCAAATAAGTAGCATACTATAATATCAACATCGTAAGTTCTAATGTGTTATAATTATGTACACTTTAATATTATGCATTAACTATGAAATTAGATTAAATAAATGAATGAATCTAAATAATCCTAAATCATTTATTTATAAGTAATGTATTTTTAATTATTTTACTTTTTTATGTACATTTCTGTAGTGTCTTTTAAAGTTATTATTTCTACAAAAACTTTTGCCGCAATCGGCACATATAATTTTGTTTTTTTTATTGTGACTTGTCACATGACGATTAAGATGCGTTTGTCGTTTGTATAATATATCACAAATATTACAAATATGTACTTGTTTCTCTTCATGTTCTTCCTTGTGTCATATAGAATGTTTATAATTTTTTATCACAATTTCACATTTACTACATTTAAAATATTTTTTATTGTAACTTCTTTCATGTAATTTCACTGCCTTTTTTTTCCAAATATCATTGAGCAGTACGCACATTCAAATAAATAATTATATCTGTAAAAAATTATGAAACACAAATGATTTGTTCATTCTTAAAAAAGTTTTGTCTATGGTTTGGACTAGAAATGCATCGATTTTGCTTCCCAAAGGAATGACAAGTCATAGAACTTTTTGCTTCCCAATAAAGTTGAATAAAGTCAAAAGTGCGTTTTTAGAATTAGAATGTGATAAAAAAAAATTACGAGTAGTTAAAATAATCATTTGTGATGAAGCATCCATGATTCCTCAAAAAGCATTAGAAATAGTTGATATGACATTAAGAGATCTTTGTGATGAAAAAATTCAGTTTGGAGATCAACTAATTATATTTTAGGAGAAGATTTCCGCCAACTATTTCTTGTCATTAAATAGGTCAATAGAAGTTGAATAATAGCAGAAACACTTAAGTGCTCGTTTCTTTGGTCATTTCTTAAAATTTTAAAATTAAGTATAAATGTACGTTCAACGGATAATGATTACTCAAAATTTTAACTTAATATTGGTGAAGGAAAAGTTAAAACGTTTAATATACCTGGATCATAAAGGACAAAAGACGTATGTTCAAAAATATTTTAATCAGCATATAGTTTTTCAATAAAAAGTGTAATACTCACTTCTCGTAATGAGTACTCCTATTTTTTGAATCATAAAATTTTGAATGCTGTGAAAGGAGAAATAAAGACATTTTATAGTATCGACAATTCCACCTACAAAGAAGTCGATAAATCCAACGATAACATATATATAGATTTTCCGATGAAAATTTCAATAATTATTCATAAAGTTCTACCACCTCATGAACTTAATGTAAAAATTTGATCAATAGTCATGTTAATGATAAATTTAAGTATATCTGATGGTTCATGTTATGGGGCAAGACTAAAGATAACAAAATTATTCAAATACAATATTGAAGCAGAATTAATAAGAGATGAAAAAATTGGACGATGAATTTTTATACTTAAAATTACTTTAAATACTGGAAATACACCTTCATTACCACTCATTTTATACAGAAAGAAATTTCCATCAGTTTTAGCTTTTGCAATGACTATTAATAAATCACAAGGTCAAACTTTCGATATGGTAGGTCTATATTTTAATAAACCTCTGTTTTCAGATGATTAATTATATGTTGCTTTGTGAAAAAAAAAAAACTGAAGATTGTATTTCTGTGCAAAATAAAGTTGAAAATGATAATAAAGTCAAAAATATTGTTTGAGAAGAAATTTTTTGATAATAAATAAATTTCGTTGGTTTGTGACTGCAAGAGACACAATTCGAAATTTTAATGGTAGTTATATATTTTTTGTTTTTTTCTTATCGTAAAAATTTTTCAAAAAGTTATATGAATACTTTTACTTTGTATAATATAACTTTATAGCATGATATAATTATATCTCATAAAAGTATGGTTACGTCGAAAAATTATATGTACATGTAATTTTCAGACAAAAATTTTTATGATTGTATGGTTGTGTCAAAAAATTATGTATTGTTCAATGAAAGAAAATTTGTTTAAGAGTATTTAAAAAATGTTACTTTTGTCATTTTTCAACAGAACTTGTTATTATATGATTTGTTTGACACGGGTTAATAACAATCATTAAGTTGAAGATTTTGATGATACATATTACTACTGTAAAATTACTTTGTGCGTTTCAATGTCATTACTTATATCTAATTTCTCGTACATAATTTTTTTTCATACGTAAAGTTTTTGAGAGACAGACAGGTTCTTTGAAAAAAATTATAAATTTATCATTAAATAAACAGTTATTATTTATCATTAATAATTACCATTTGTATTGAATGTATTTTTTTCAAAGTTGGGTACGAAGGTGCTCTGTCTCTCTGTGGTTTGTAGGGCTGATTACTTTTGGTATTACTATTAAAATATGCCCCACCGCAAACAGTGTATATGTCAATGTTTCAGTAATTTTAGAAACAGGGCATAGTTTTATGGACTTAAAAAAAGATTTGGAGAAGCGGCTTCGGCTGAAACCGGTTGCTCTCAGCAGTGTTCGACAATATTATATGATTGTCGGGGTTAGGGTTATTGGGTTATTTGTTTCATTTGGGTGATTTCATCTATCTTCGTGTAATGAGGGGCGGTGAGGGTGCTGGGCTGAGGGTGTGGGGAATTAAGTAATTCCGACCAATCTAAATAAGGGAGCAATGAAAACAATTTATTCATATTTAGAGGCTGGCTAGGGGGGGACTAAGGGGGGTAGACGAAAGTGTGAGGAGAGTAGAGGGGTGGCGATGGGTGACTTGACCCCAATATTTTGGGTTAATTTTACAGAGAAATAGAGCAAATTTTCTCTTATTTTGAGGGAGGGCTATGGGAGCTGAGGGGTAGCTAAGGAGCGAAGGTGTGGAAAGCCCCTGTCAAATCAGTATATGATACAGGAAGATATATGTGTAATGATGGAAAAATACATGTCCGATACACATAAATGTGCATATACATTATCGGACGATGAGCAATGGGAAATTTCAAAATTGGTATCCGATATGAGAGAGAGATGAAACGTTAATAACTGGACAGGGAGAAATTTAAAAGATAAAAATCATAATTGGCTGTTGAAATCTGTTGATTTACGCAAATCAGAAGAAAAAAAACTAAAGCAGCCTATCACACGTCCGTGTCGGCCATCAGCGAGTTTTTCAGAGTCGTCTGATCGCAGTAAGA
Source organism: Copidosoma aretas (assembly GCA_030522625.1). Lineage (NCBI taxonomy): Eukaryota > Metazoa > Arthropoda > Insecta > Hymenoptera > Encyrtidae > Copidosoma > Copidosoma aretas. The sequence continues at coordinate 3,491 of JAPYYV010022001.1, forward strand.
GCAGAAAAATGGAAAATCTACGAACAGTATCAACCGATGAATTTCTTTTTTCGGCAGAAAGTGAATTGCGTGCGGAAGGTAAAACTGATTTTGCTAAAGTGGTAGATGATATTACGAAAGGCCGTCCTACAAAAGCTAAAAAATATAGAAGATGTTTGGAATCATTTAACAATATAAATATAAGCACATCTACGCGGAACCAGCCACCCGGCCCGCGCGGAGCGTTTTTTCAGTAGAATGCGACTTTTCAACTTGCTCACAAGCGATGAAAAAAAATAGAAAAAAATATAAAAACAAATCGATAGATTTTGATCTGCTCTTTCCAATGGTGCAAACGATTTTTCGATTAAACCTTTTTTTTTATAGAGAAAATCACGATTGAAGTTCTAAGCCTTATTGCGGAAAAATGCATTTTTTAAAATTTTTTTTTCTTGTACCATTCGAAGGAGCAAGTCTTAAACTACAATACCTTAAATTTTCAAGTTGGTAGGGCAAAAGATAAACGAGTGGTCAACAAACAAAGACGGCAGTTCATGGTCAAATCGATATCTACAGGTATGGAAAAAGTATAGGAACGCCGTTGAGGTCCTCGCTCATAACCAAGAAATTGAAGAAATACGTACTATATATATATACCCCGACCACGCATTGCCACCTTTGTTTGTTTACCACTCGTTTATCTTTTGCCCTCCCAATGTGAAAATTTGAGGTATTGTAGGACTTGCTCTTTCAAATGGGGCAAGAAAAAAAAATTTAAAAAACTTCAATCGTGATTTTTTCTATGAAAAAAAGGTTTAATCAAAAAACCTTTTGCACCATTGGAAAGAGCACATCAAAATCTACCGATTTATGTTTTTATAATTTTTTTCTACCTGTTTTCCATCGCTTGTAAGCGAGTTGAAAAGTCGCGTTCTACTGAAAAAACGTGCCGCGCGCGCCAGGTAGCTGGTTCCGCGTAAACGTGCTCGTATATCTTTCACAAGTGACAAAGCTTTATCATTTTTCATCGAACTTGGTTTATCACGCAGTCAATATCAGCAACTGTGCAACGCTTGTTTTGAAAACAAATCAACTATGATACTATCATATAAAAAGGTTCAAAAGTGCAAATGGGAGTGTTATCCAACTTCAGGTCTTTCTTTTACTGCAGATAAAGTCAAAGTAAAATTACAACCTTTATTAGATCCCACACTGTAATGTATTATTTCGATTTAAATTAAAGAAATAAAAATGTTATCAATGGATAAAATAAAAATTTAACTTTGTTTTGTAAGTTGGGCTGCGATGGTAGTTCGGGACACCCTGAGTATAAGCAAAAGCTTAACGAAAATAGTAATAAAAATGAAAGTATATTTTTTACGTCTATAATTAAACCACAACTTTTTCATGCTAACACTTTGACAAAGAAAAGTACCATAGTTTGTAAAAATCCAAGAACATAATAAACAAGATTTTGTCGGCCCATTTAAATTGAATTTGCCGATTTAACTAAAAAAACAACCAAAAGTTGAACCTTTTCACGGTCACTATTGTCGGGACGGAGGTATCTGTAAAATATGATTTGAGATCGACTATGATGGACACGAAAGTGTGCAATGCATTCACTGATACATCTGCGATGCGTAGCTATCTATGTAATTATAATGTAAGTCAATTTAATGCTATAGATAAGATGTTACAACAGTAATTAGTTGCAGATTATTTACGATTTGGCTTGTCAACTGTACATTGTTAGATTTGATCCTTTGAATTTTTACTACATTTGTCTTATAAACTAGATAACAAAAATGGCTGACTCGTACAAAAGAAGAAAAAAAATCTGTTATGAAAAATAAAACAAATATTTAAGCAGCTTTTAAAGGAGAATTGTGATTGATTGTTGACAGTCTAAAAGCCGATAGAGAAAGATCAACCGACGGAAACACAGCTCAAGGCTTCTTTGAAAACCACCAAGAAGCTGCCAAAAGAACAAGAATTGACAAAGATATTATAGATCATTTTTATATTATATTGCAAACTATTACGTGTAGTCATGCTATAGATGAAAAAAAATTTCTTCAGTACACTGTACAATTAGCAAAAGATATTGTGCAATAACATCCCTGGTATTGTATGCCTACGTAAGTTCACATACTTTTAATTTATAGCCCCAAAATAATAAAATATTCAGTGTTACCTATCGATCAAATGTCCGAAGATCCACAAACAGTCTACAATAAATTTTTTTAAATATGTATAGAACGCCGCTTCAATACACGATTTTTCAAATAGTATTATTTTTAAGCTTGTGTGTGTGTGCGAGCATAATGCACGCACACATGCATATGTATTGATGTTATACCAAGCAAGTTCATCCTTCTGTTGAAATCCATACTTGGAGCCTCCGTTAAAGAGCGTAAAGTATAGGAAAGACAAAATTTGAAAGATAGGAGAAAAAGAATGGATTCTTTTTGTCCTCGATCACTCGTTGGGACTCGTCAGTGCAGCGCGCTAGCGATCTAGCTACATACGAACACATCCAACACTTGCACTGATACGCATAAAAATAATTGTGTTCGAAAAATTGAGTATAGAACCGCGTTCTATATATTTTAAGTATTGAATTATCGTACAAGTTGTGGTACCGAAGTTTAATTTAATTTGAATGATTTGTGGCATACGATTGAAATAAAAATGCTAATTTTTACGCGCTATATCTATCCCGCCCTTGTGGTTAAATACGCGTATCAGTGCAAGTGTTAGATGTGTTTGTATCCAGCTAGATCGCTAACAAGGTACCCTGACGAGTTTTAGCTAGCGATCGAGGACGAAACCTTTCCTTTTTCTCCTATCTTACAAATTTTTCCTTTCCTACACTTCGTGCTATTCAATGGGGGTGCCAAGTATGTATATGCATAGAAGGTTGAACTTGCTTGGTATAAAGTCAATGCGTATGCATGTGTGGGTGTGATATGCTTGCACACACGCACAGGCTTAAAATAATTTGTTCGAAAAATCGAGTCTCGAAGCTGCGTTCTATATATTTTTTATTTAATTTTGATTGATATTTTTTTTTTATTTACTTCATACTCCGTCCTATTTGGGTTTGGAAGGCTTCTGTTACAAATTTTACTATTACATTTACATTTACATTTACATATAATTTATACATACATCTTTTCACTTTGCAACATTTTGTTAAATTGTTTAACCTTAAAAATGAAAAAGAATATTATATATGCTTTTTCAAAAAACAAGTAATTTCTAATGTATACTTAATGAAAGATGATCAATTATGTTGATTAAAATATTGAAACAATCAAATTTAAATGATATAAAAATATAAAAAAAATAAGACTAGTGTCCATAATTATATACTTCACTTCGTACTGTTCTTATTGATTATTTTACTCTTTATTCTTCTTGTTTATTTTTCGTATCTTTTTATTCTTTTGTTTTTAATTCTTCATATTTCTTTTTTGGGCCTTTTCTCTTTTTCTATCGTTTTTCCAGACACTTTTTCCTGTTTGTTTAGCCTTTTCTATTTTTTTTTTTTTTTTTTTTTTTTTTTTTCTTTTTTTTTTTTTTTTTTTCTTCTTGTTCTTTTTTTTTTTCTTTTTTTTTTTCTTTTTTTTTTTTTTTTTCCTTCTTTTTTTTTTTTTTTTTTCCTCCTCTTTCTTGCATAGTCTACATTTTCTATCTTCTTTCTTTCAATACTCTATACTATATCCTTCTTCAGGTACTCTGGTTCATCTTTTGTTATAATGTTCTTGTATATCTTGTTATACCTTGAATTTTCTATCTTTTCCAATCTTCTTTCTTTTTCTTTTGTTCCTTTACTCTCTAGTATATCAAACCCTACTTGCTCGTTGAATTCTGTCCCTCCCATATACCTCGATTCTGCTACTTCCCCTTCTTTTAGTATTTTCATTCTCTTTTTTGCTCCTATTCCTATGTTTTCTTTTTCTTTATCTTTATCTTTTCCTCTTATACCGTCTTCTGCTAATTTTATTTTTGAGTCCCTAATATTCTCTTTACATTATAGTGCTCTTAATGCTTTTGTTTTTAGTTTTTCCAGTTTGCATTCATCTTTCCCTACATAGTTTTATGTATCTCTATCTTATCCTAATAATCATTTCATATATCTTCTTTGTACACATTCCAATCTTTCATCTTCTTCCTATCCTCATACTTCTGCTCCGAATAACACTATACTCAATTGATGCTACGAATAACTTCTTCCTTTTTCGCTAACTATACTTGAATATTCTCTCTCTTACGCTTCATGCACATTTCATAGCAAATATAGCTTTCTGCTTTCTTTCTTCTAGATGTTTTCCATTCCTTCCATTTATTTGTAGAATGTATCCAAGATATCTGATTCCTTTCCCTTTCTGTAGTTCCCTTTCTTCCTATTTCCATTTTCTATCTTTTCGCCTTTTTTTTTGCACACCAGAATTTTTGGTCATTGTCGCTCAGAATCATTTTCTTTTCTTCAATGTACTTTTCGAATCTTATTCCCATGTCTTTTAGTTCTTCTTCTCTATTTGCAATGAAAACTATATCGTCCGCGTGAAATAAGCTCCATACTTCCTCATTTCCTTTTCTGCATCCTCCCACTTGCTCTTTTTTTATTTCTTTTTCTAGATCTGCCAGGTACATATTAAGTAACGTCGGTAATAAAGGACATCCTTACCGTGCGTCTGTCTTAGTCTAGAATTCTTCTGTTATTTCTTCTCCTATCCTGGCTTTATTGATGGTTTCTTTGTATACATCCATAATCCTACTTATCAATCTTTTTCTCACCTCCATCTCTTGTAATCTATTACTTAATATCGTTACGTCTACTCTGTAGAATGCCTTCTTAAAATCTATGAAGCATGCAAATATTTTCACTTTTGGTACTCTTAATTCGTCCTCTATAGTGTTCTTCAGTGTGTAAATCGCTTTTATCACCCCTCTTTCTTCTCTAAATCCAAATTGACATTCTGCTTATTTTCCTCCCACCTTTTTGTTCTTAGCAAACTTGCATATATTTTATATGCCGTGCATGTTAATGTTACATCTCTAAAGTTATCCAGCTCCTCTTTATCACGTCCTTTGTAGATTGGGCATATTACTCCTCTTCTCCACTGCTGTGGTATTCTTCCTTCTTCCCATACTTTCTTCAGTAGCTCTCGCATCGCTGTCTATTTCTTCTGGTCTATATTTTCATATCTCGTTTCCTAATGCATCTTAACCCGGTGCTTTCCTTATTGATAACGTTGTTATCAGCCTCTTAATATTCAAAAATTATTCGTGATTTTCCCACTCCGTTCTTTATTTTTTTTGTTTTGTCGATTATTAACCGTCAAACAATAGGGTACCTTTCTTATCGACTTACTTTGTTGGGAACAAAATCACTTGCTGTTTGTGTCCGTCTCTCTTACTGATTTTCCTAACCTCGCTTTTCTTTTTCTTACACCACCCTTTGTTCACTTTTCACTTCTTACTACTCAATGTTTACTGATCACTTTCCACTATTTACTGCCTCTTACTATTTTTCTTTTTACTTTTTCTTTCACTTTGTCTGCGTGCACTATTCTTATTACGCCTTGTATATACGTCTTGCCCACCTCTCACGTGCTCTACCCTACCTGTTTCTAATATTTTTTAATCTTTCTATTTCACTTTCTGTTTCACTTTTGTTACTTATATTTTCTTATCTTTTATCACTTTTTTACAACCATATTTTTACTGTGTTCCCTTTCTTTTTCTTCTATTTATTGCCCTTTTGCAACACTTCTCTCAAACACGTTCTCTCTCCTACGTGACCACAACGGAAGGCCGCTGCGTTTTATATATATTAAATATCGATAATCGAACAAGTTGTGGTACGGAAGTTCAATTTAACTTGAAAGAATTTTTAATAGCCATCCAGCTCATTTTGAAAGAAAACATCGTCAAAAGACTCCGGATGACGTTTTCAAAAGATTCTTAACTACATCCCATCCACTATCTAGTTTTTGGAAATCACCTCTTATACCACTTAATCTTTGTCTAAAGACTGTATTGATTTGTTAGCTCCTTCACCTGTGAATAATCAAATGGAAGATGATCAACAATTTTATGACAGCTCTTTCGCTTCTGAAACAAAATATCAATGTAACTTATATATTGTTTGCTCAAATAGCATATTGCCCTTCTAAACTTATGATTTGTAAATTAGTGTGCTTGATTCAAATAAAAATGCATTAATAATTTTTTTGAATTTTTTTAAGTTACATCTCTATACTGCATTGCAACGTATTCAATTTGTTCATTTTTAGACTGAAAAAATATCAGTGTAGCGACTGCCCCCGTACTAGTATAGGTGACACCGAATACTCGTGTAGCTTAAGCTTCAGGCTCCAGTGTAGTAGCTACACCGCGCGGATCTGTCGCCATACCGCGCAAAGCTGCCCTATGCACCGCGATGATGCAGTAGTGTTAAGTGTGCGGTACACTCTGCTACTATGATAGTCCAGTGTAGCTACTACACCGTGACGGTGCTCCTGCAGCTCTGATAGTATGGAAGAAGGTACACACCACCTCCAGCTCTGCTTCTTCCCCGATATTTTTTTAGTGTGATAAATTTTTAATTGTAATCCTTAATAATCTTTAAACAAAATTGTTTAATCAAATGTCCATGTTATCTCATTTCTTATAAGTAATTTTAAATGATGTGACACTGTATTACATCAGCCATTTTAAATTCGCTGATTCTGATAACGGATCCGTAATCAGCGACCCCGAAAACTTCTATATACTAATTTGAGAATCAATTTCTAAGTTTTTTCACTTTTGGTCTCGCGAAGCGGCCTTTGGCCAGACTGTGGGTTAGTTTAACGGCTTCGAAACGCTATACTACAGGTATAGTTCGTTCTGTTCCCAAGTGACTCATTTTTTTACGGGATCGATGCTGCTTCACTAGATCACTTATAAGAATTGATTTTTATAATATAGAGACCTAGTTGATAATACAGAAAAAACACCACGTCATAATAGTATTTATTTCTGACATTGTCCCGCATATTTTTGTCGGTTGATACTATCATTTGTTACATATCTTAGGTTTCATTTTTTTGTAAGAAAGAAATAATCAGCCAGCTTATATTTTTAACAGCTTATATTATCAAGGTACATAAGAATGTAAGCTAGCTTCATTTGGCTTGTAACATATGTCAAAGAATGTCATAGGGGCCCGGTTTAAGGTAATTTGGCGAATCTCAATTAATTCACACAAAATAAAAGGATGAAAAATGTTTTCCACACTATCGTTTGATATTTTATAATTATGATTTTCACTCTGTTCAGGGCAATAGTGAGTAGACAATCCTGAAATCTGCTGTATTTGCGCCTTTGACTTTAGAGTCAGTACTAAGTTATCTCCCGCCTAAAAATATAACCTAGGAAATCCACGTAGATTAGCATAGATTTTGCAAAATGGATTGGGCAATAGTGTTATTGTTAATTCTTGACTTTCTCGACAATGGGATCAAAATTCCTTTGGAGAAGGAAATGTCTACGTGGATCATCAGTGTCGAAAAGGTAGCAGACGTCTACACAATCATATAACGTGTAAGTCGTTAACATGCGTATATACTTCGGACCACCTGTCTAATCTTACACCGTGGTCTATCCTGCAGCTCAATAGGTCTATCTTGCACCGCAATATGGGGACTATTCTATTCTGGACTATTCTAACCTGGTACGTAACAAGCGCAGCATAATGCAGCGCAGCAAACCTAAGGCCGCTGCTACATAAG
>JAPYYV010022008.1:0-11274 GCA_030522625.1 Copidosoma aretas
GGCCCGTCGGTCGCGTGGGAGAGGGTCGTTTTTTGTTTCACCGGGCAAAGTTGTTTACGAGCTCGGCTCCGCCGAGTGACGCGGGGAGAGATTGACTCTTGCGGTTCGGTTGGTGCTGACGCCCCGGACCTTCGATTACGGCCGGTTTAATGGGAACGTACGTATATATAGCCAAGCAAGAGTCGATATCTCCGTCCTGCAGCACGTGAATCGGGAATTTTCACGATTCTTGTATCGTAAAACAGTCGCTGGATTTATGAAAAAGACCGCGCTTTTGCCGATTATAGGCACGACTAGCGTGCAGTTTTGGTACGTACGTATTTTAAAGGTTTTTTTCTTTTCCCATGCATACAGTTTGTAATAATTGATTTTGCAACGTCAGCTAAGAGCATTAGCTCTGCTGTAACGCGATGATTATTGATTTCGGATGGCTCTGAAGAGAAAGAAGTGTGGGACAAAAGTGCAGATGTTTTTTACTGGATCCACAACTATTTAATTTCAAGAGCCAAACGCGCGGAGCAAGAAACACGTATTTCATTAGTTTCCGTAACTTTTGTATTTTTTACTTTACCATGGAACACAAACTCTGCGTTACGGCGTCATCGAATGTTTTCGGTCATATATTTATCACCATATGCATGGAGCTCTTGCTTGACTTTGAAGATAAAAGTGTGCAATACGAGCGAGTACTCGAGTAGTATGTCAATCAGATTCAACTGTCTTTCGGAACACGCGCAAGTTGTGGAAAACCCAATTTCCAAAGTTTCAACGATAAACAAAAAGAACAACCCCCAATTTGATTTCTTCGAAACTCGGTAGTAAAACGGCCATGAATTTTTTCCCCTCCCTCGAGCCATACTTTTTCAGCGCGGTGATTAAACTTACCCGGCCAATTCGATCGGATGGAAATTAATCCGGGGGGAGGGGGACTCAATCGCCCACACTCGAAACCCAACTCGTACGAGAAAATGTGAGTAATTTCGCGCGTGGCTGCATTTGTCCCTGGCAAAAATGCGAGGCACTCCCCGTCGGATCAGTCGTGTCCAATAGCCGCGTGCATAGTTGTGTACACGCGCGTCGCAAGATCGAGCTCGCCGACCGCGGTGAGGCCACCGGTCGGCAAACGGGAGTCTCCCTCTCCCTCCGACCACCGCACCCATCACGCGCACGCAGCGGTCCCGACACCATCCTCGTGTCGCGAGCGCGACGTGTACCTATGAGCACCCGAATCGTACGATCGTCATCGCCGTGCGCTGATCGTTGTACCCTCTCTGCTCGGCGATGCTTCGAGTTCGGCGACTCGGAGCCGCGGATGCATTGAATCCCGGATCGCGCGGGGAGAGTCCACACGGCGGTGGATGGATCGCTCGATCGAGAAGCGCCGGATTCGATTCGGAGCTCCAAACTTATTGGCGGTCGGGTGTGATGGATACAGTTCGTTCCCTCCCCTGTCTCCCGTCTGGATGACGAGTAGGTACGTATTATACGTACGTAGGTGCGGTATTTACGCGCGAGAGTAATTGTCGCACGAAATTAAACTTGGTCCCCGCTGACTCGAGCTCTCTCTCTCTCGATCGTCCGCCTCGTCGTTTCCCCGCCCTGGTTTATAACACGCATTCGTGGTATACTGTTTGGATTTTAATCTCCAGCCAGCGTTGCCATTCGTTCGGGCGACACTCGTGTTTCGACAATATCGTCCCTGGACCGCTGTACCTCGTAAATTTTTCAAAATAATTCCACGCACCGGGTCACGCCCGCGAATAACACCCGCGATATAAAATTTCAGCCGCCCCCCCCCCCCCCCCCCCCCCCACCCCCCCCCCCCCCCCCCCCCCCCCCCCCCCCCCCCGCCGCGACTCACCTGAGCTCGGCCTTGAGATCGAGCCACAGCCAGATGAACCTCCCGGCCAGCATGTCGAGCTTGTCCGCGAGGCCGACGACCCGGCGCGCGGCCGCGAGATCGCAGCCGAGGACGACGACGCTGCCCCGGCCGTTCTCCTCGGCGACGCGCCTCAGTCGGGCGTTCAGGCTCCGCTCGTCCGTCGGCAGGTAGATGATCGTCCGCGGGACGAGGTGATTGCCGCTCCCGGTGTGCCGGGCGTCGCCCCCCGGGCGCAGCTTCTCCTCGACGTCGGGCACGAGGTCGCGGACGGGGAGGAGGCTCGGGTCGACCAGCAGGGTGAACGCGTGCCAGTGGGCCTTGTGCATCAGGGCCGAGGCCGCGGCGCCCATCTCCTCCGAGGTCGTGCCCACGCGGCTCTCGAGCTCGCGGGGCCGGCCCTGGGTCATCGTGGATCGACATTGTACAGCGTCTTTTTTCGCTCGCTGGATGCTTTTGTCGTGCGGGTACTTTTGTAACGACCAGACTCGACTGTTTCTGCCCGATCGTGAATCGATTATACGAAACATGATCGATCGTTCGTTGCACGAGTCACGAAACTATTCAACTTTCATCAATGATGCACGCGACGACATTATTTCACATTCACCGTTTCATTCAACAACAAGAGCGCGTATTTACTTTTATTCATTTCACTACGACGAACGCAAGCATGTTCAACCCAGTTCCGCGTAACTTTTGCGCATTCATCAAGCCAATTCGATGATTCATCGACCCGCACTCGACGGTCCAGCCGGTGATGGAAATTTTCGTCCCCCCCCCCCCGACTCGACTACCGAAACACGAAAGGGAAATAATTCCAAAAGTGAGCACGAAGAAGGAAAAAACAACACGCGGAACAACAGCAACACCAACGGCCCGTGCGCGCGAGCGGCGCCAACGATTATAATTAGATCGTCGGCTCTGGACCGGCGCTCGTATATACCGTCGTGTCACTGTGCACGTGTAATATACAGATGCGCGCTACACGGGAAAGGCCGCGGCTGGCAAACGGTTAAAACAGCTGCTGCTACTACGCGTCCGGACGTGCCGAAAAACTTCTCGGGGCGTGTCGCGTTCGACGCTGCGGCCTGCGCATGTGTTACAGCAGGCTTTCGTGATCCCTGCATCATGCGGTGTATACATTCATACGTACGTGCGGCGGTAAAAACAAGATTAACTTTGATCACGGCTCGTGTGGCTCCAGATTTTTTTGAAACCCCCTGGCGATCCAGGGGCGGAGCGATTTTTGGTGTCCAGCGTAAGCTCGAGTACACATTAGTAATTCCAATGGACACACACCGCGGACCCGCTCGCGGAACTATACGTATATACCGCAGCGTGTATAATATTGTATGCAGAGTCTGCGCTGCGGCAGCAGCGTAGTTCGAAGGCTTACGTAACACTCTCTCCCTGTCTCGGGGTGGTTCCCGCGCGGCGCGGCATACGAGACGGAACGGGGTTCACGTGCGAAATCAAGACGCGGACGTCACTCCCCGGCCAACGACGCGCTAATCGATGGGCGCTCGGTTCTCCCGCTCGCAGCAAAGAAGTGTCATGATCCACCGAACGGGATCGTACGCGCGCCCGGCTCCGTACGCTGGAATCAAGGGGGGGGGGGGGGGGGGGGGCGGGGGGGGGGGGGCGGGGGGGGGGCCGGGGGGGGCTGATTGCGCTGTTCTGCGTGCAGCAGTGTACACGCGTTTCTGCCTCATAAGGTGCAGCGTGTGTTCCAGACGGGTGTCTGTTTCGGCGGGGATGAACTCGACATAGTCTCGCGGCCGCTGCGGGAAGGAGGGGTGTTATTGTAGTACCTGCCCGTACCGTTGGGCTACATGCTACATAGAGCGGTACATTCGGAGCCGAGAGGACGAGGGGGTCGTTTCGAGGGCGTATACAGATATATAGAGACGGTCTGGTCGCAGCTCCCCGACGACGCCGACTGTCTCCCCCCCCCCGCGGGGGGCCCGGCGGGCCCCCCCCCCCCGGGCACGGGTTCGGGGGGGGGGGGGGGGGGATAATTCAATGGAACGACGCCGGGACGAGGGGCGCAAAAAACACGCGGACGTTTCGCGATTTGAAATGCAAACGAGGGCGCGCTCCGGTCTGACGGAAGACCACTCGCGGATTTCGTACCAAAGTTCGATGGAATATTTCGCGCGCGGCGGAAAGTTCGGCGCCAATCGTCGCTCCCGGGGGTAAGTTTCTTTCCTCCGCAAGTGTGCAGCATTGCGGGTCGATCCCTGTGACGGCGGGCCGCTCGGATCGATTTTCGAAATCAGCGGCCCGGAGTGAAATTTTTCCGATTCGATCACTCGCGAGCCGGGTAATTATACGCACACGGGGGGAAAACTTGGCGCCGAGCCGGGCAAGTTTCGACGCGAGTTAGCCGGCTACGCTGCTGCTGCTGCTGCTGCTCCCGGCCATGATTCGAGCGTCGTGCGTCACCCCCCCCCCCCACCCCCCCTCCGCTGATTCACCCTCCGCGCTCGGGGGAAAAGAGAGGCAGCCCCAAAAAAACTCACCAGCCTGATAAAGTCCCGGTGCGAGAGGGGCAGCCACATGCTGGGCAGCCGCACCGAGTCGGCCGCGGTGACGAGGAACCTCGCGGCCGAGCCGCCCCCGAGGACGATGGCGAGGATCGTCTTGCCCAGCTCGATCTCGGCGCAGAAGCGGCCGAGGAGGGCGGTCGGGTGGGCGGCGACGCCGCGAGCACCGGTTTGGCCCACCTCGGGCCGGGCCTCGACGTAGGCCAGCTCGGCGTCGGTGTGCGCGAGCTCGGGGACCGCGAGCTCCCAGGCGCGCTGGGTCTCGGCGCGGCTCGGCTGGCTCTGCGCCAGGACGACGACCAGGCGCCAGGGGCCGCCGCGCTGCCGGCTGGCGCTGCTGCTGCTGCTCTTGGCCGCGCGCGGCGCCTGTTGTTGTTGTTGTTGTTTGGTGATGTTGGGGTTTTTCACGTCGATGTGGCTGTCATCCGAGTTGTCGGCCTGCAAATGGGAGGTGTTGTTGCGGGCTTGGTGGAGATTTTTTTTCTATTTCCAACAAACATGCACACATGTGCACATCCGCCGAGGTATTGAAGGTTTTTGGTTCTGGTGAGAGTATGTAATACGAGTTACGAAATTCCGAAGGTATATGTATAGGTTATAATAGGGGAAATTGGGGAATCGAAGATAAATACCGCGGTAAAGTTCGTTGTGAGTTTGTTGCGCTCGTCGCGCGAGCCATGCCGGCTGATGGAGTAGATCGATCGGTGCAGCGAGCAGTTCCCTCTCTCGAACCGTTTGCAACTTGCTGTTCGAGACGCGCTGATTCTGACGGTAATGTATGCGCATGCACGTGTACAAGGTGCGAAAGGGACAATGATCAAATGAAACGTGTTGTGAAGTGACCGAAAGAAAAATAACAACACCGATCGTTTCAGCTGTAGGCTTTTTTTGCCAATTTCCCGTAAGATCGTTCCCGATAAAATCTCGCCGGTAATGCGAGAGGCGATTGAATCCGAGCATCCGATCGAGGATAGCGCGCGCTGTACACCGTGCCGCACGACAGTGGGGCCGGCTGGGAGTAGGAACGGGGGATAATTAATAGGCTCCACGAGGGCATTACGGTCGAGTCGAACGGCGCACGAAATCTCCATTAGTAGAGGCGCTGGGAGTGTATTATAATACGTCTCGCGTGCCCGGACCTGCATTCACACGGTTTCATCCACACGCGCGCTTTCAATCGACCCAATTTTCGTCAAACTCATCGACGACGGCGATAAAAACATGACGTGCCAGCGTCGCGCGCGCGGGGCAATCGTGCACCGCTCCAACGACGATTGCCCGTCCCGTAGCTCGGCCAAATCACACGCGTCCCATCTACCCTGTACGCTCTGGTGTATGGACGCGCGCGCGTTTGTCTCATCCCGGCCGTTTACTGCTCGTTTACGCTGCAGGCGCGGATCGTACGACGCCGTCGAGACGGTCATCCAGGGGCGCGGCTGGCGCTCCTTTTTCTCGAGGACGAATATTTATGGGGGGAAAAAAAAAACGGACCGCGACGCGTACGCGGAAAAACTTCCTTTCTCCCCTCGGCAGCGACTTTCGATCCACCCGGAATCGCCCGCTGATCGGCTTGCTCGCGCGTGCTATTACCGCCATCGCGATCCGTCGGCCTCGACGGCCACCCGTTCCCGCGCGCGAGATTGAAAAAAACAAACCGAAAAACAACCCCGGCCGCTGGTGATTGTACACGCGTGCGCCCGACCGCCGCGCGATCCGCTCGAAACAGCCCGCGGCCGCGCGCGCGCGATAAACCCGGAATATCGAGGGCCTTTGTTCGGCACCGCCAAGTTTGTCCCGCGAGCTCGCTCGCGCGAGGACAATTAGCGTTTACAGCTGTGTACGTGTGCGTGTTATCTGCTGTTACCCACTGCGACGACTGTACAACGCGCGGAGAGCGAAGGCGAAACGGTGGGCTGCAAAAAGCTCGGGGGATCGGGCGCGACGGATATTCGAATATTGCTCGAGGGCCAAGGTAGCGCAGCAGTGTTGGTTTTTGCAGGGTGTGTGTTTAAGGGGGGGAAACGTCGATCCGCGACTCGAGCGGCTTTTCCCCCCCCCCCCGCGCGAATATTAGAAATCCGGGAGGGCGCGGGTTTCCGTGTAAGCGTCACGGGTAGAGAGTTAAGTTACTGTATGGTTGTACAAGGAACGGTGGGGGCTCGGATTCTCGCTTTTATGAAGTATTCGGCAGCAGAGAATCTTGAAAATTGGAGCTCTTCATCGTGCTGTGTGCGACTGTTGTGATGTATACAATCGTGCGGGCGGATCGAAGATTTGTATATGTATATGGGTGGACGACCGGCCGAGAGTGATTCGGATCGGGGAGGGGAACCGAGAGTCTCTCACTCTCACGCTTGCGGGCGACGAGTGCCCCGTTTTAGCCCCGTGTCACGTAGATACGCGCCAATATTGGCACGTTCCAAGCCACGGGAGTCAGTGCGCGAGTGTTGGGATGCACATGTATAACGTATACTCGTGACGGAAAAAATGCAGCAGATACAGGTGTGTGCGGGTATAGAGTAGCGCTGTGTGCGTTGATCCGATATTGTATCGACAGAGGAACGCTCTCGCGGATTAGAGGGTCACCGGAGCTTTCGGTCGTTGTTTTTTCGTTTTTTTCTTTTCAGTTTGTTTTGGCAAATGCTTTTTGTTGTTCTTTTTTTGTTTTTTTTTGTTTCCCTCTTGCACTCGGTTTAGAAAACGTTTATTCTCACCGGACTATACTACACGCGTACCGTACAACGGCCGACGGGTCAAAATCAATCATCGAAAAGCCGACTGACGTGCCACGTTCCCCCTGTACCCCGCGGCAAATTTCGCGAGTCCATCGACAGCTGAGCGCCGCCGGAAAATCGGCGCGTATATACACACCGCTCTGATGAATACACCGCCGTTCGACGAATTAGGTATCGGCCGGCGTTATTCGTTCATCGATGCCGTACAATTGGCGGTGTTTTATACACGCGCACGCGAATCATGATTAATTCATACGCGTGGCTGGTCAACAACCCCACGATGCATTCACAACTGCGGGACAGGGGATAACTTATACATATTTGCACATCCCCGAGCGTTCGGGCGGCAAAGTTATCGGCCCTGAAATATTCAACGGCAGCTCCGCCGCGAGCCGATCGTAAACTCGCGCGCGTATGCGGGAAATTACGATGAAAACGGAAAGATGTATAAAAAACAGGATGACGGGGCTCCTTTTACGGGCCCGCGGTAAAAATCCGCGCGAGCGATTCGCCGCGAAACTTTGTCCCTCGTAAACTCGCCGCTGCGCGCGACACGCTTCGACCGGGACACGGAAATGAGAAAAAAACAAAAAAAAAAAACAAAAAAAACAAGAGAGGGAAGGATGACGCGCGTCGAGGGCGCGGCAGCGCGGACTCACCTCCGTGGCGCAATTGGTGCGGCCCATCAGGCCCAGCAGAGCGAGGAGCGCGAGCAACGCGCGCCGAGCTCGCATCTTCCGGGGCCGGTCCTCCGCCTTCACTGCCTCCGCCCGGTCACATCGTCCTCAGCGGCTCGGCAACTGCTGTGCACACGCGTCATTTCGTTCCGTGCGGCCCGAATTTTTTTTTCGCCCCGCTCGCCGAGATCATCGGCGGGCGTGTCGTTCGACACCGGCGATGGATACATTATTCATGATAGCGGCAGAGGGGGGCGGGGGGGGGCTCTTTCGGCCGCGCGGATCATTTACGTCGGGGTCTCGGGCGATCGGGATTGATTGTTTTTGCGGAGCGGAGAGAGGGGGGGAAATGCGCCCATTTGGTCGTACGTCCCGATTAAATGAGAGGCGCGATTCGTCGCGCGTTGTATGTGCGCGCTGTGAATTTGAAATCGCGAGGAATCAGCTTGGCTTCAGAGTTATAAGCTTCTGGAACGAGTGAATGTTTGACGTGGAGAAAAAGAAATTATGCCGTATTCGCGATTTCATAGCCAGGGGAAAACATTATTTCAGAGGCATGGGTGCTGTATGCTTGGCGACAGTCGCAGCTCTGGCACCACTTCGAGCTGGCCATCATTGATTTTGTTTGAAGAAGTTTTACCATTTGAAATATTGGGCACTCGACTACCGATCCGTGGTAAAACACTTTCACTGTTCCATCTAGTTGTATGCTCTTATATCTCTGAAATAGTGGTTTTTTCCAAATCGAGAAAGCAATTAGTCAAACGTACGTTGTGTACAGTTTTGTCGAATCTTTTTTTTTTTGTTTCTCTTCTTCCGCCGTTCGACGAAAACGTCGATATAGAAAGAAAAAAAGCGATTTTCTGTTTCACCCCGAAGAAAAAAAAGGAGAAACTTTTCCATGCACGATGTACGCGCGTCTGCTCGTTATTTTGAAACTAGTCGATGAGCCAGTGGATTTTTCACTTTGCGGGTTAAAAAAAAACCCCCCGTCGGCCGCAGCGTATACGCGGAGGAGGAGGAGGCTTCTCTCGAGCGTGAATTTAAAATTGCCCCTACGCAACGAACACCATCCACCTTCCCCGAGCAACTTTGGATCGAGATTACATTCTACCTGGGCTGTACTACTCGTTTTTTCCGCCCCGACTGAATTTTCATACTCCCGACGCAGTGCCGGGGGTTTACGACCACCGGGCCGATACGATGGAAGCGGAATTCATTACTTAAAACTTTCTGCGATCCATCGTCGGACGACGCACCGAAGCCAGCTCCGGAGGATCGATATTTAAATGCCCGCGCGCGGCTCCGTCGGAACGTTACATTTGATTGCTTTACGATTTTCCGATGGAGAGCTCTTTTTATTCATCGCGGCATTATATTTTCATCCGCCCCCCCCCCCCCGTACTGCGGCTCCTCGCGAAATTCCACTCCATTCGGGCGGACCGCTTTAATTATTCGTAACGCGATTTTCGTAAAAATTCATGGGCCCGGGACGCTGAAATTTTCAGCTTATCGAACTAATGCAACGTTGCACTGTGCATAGCGCAGCGAGTTTTGAATGTTCCATTAGGTGAAACAAGAAAATAACGACGATAATAACAACAGCGGCATCAAGCACTGAACGCATCGCGGAAAGAGAAGAGTACGGCGTCAGAGGAGGCTTTCATCGCGTAATTCGAGAGTAAGTTAATTATTCGTCGGCAAAGCGGCTCAACTTTGCCGCGTCTGCCGTCTACTCGGCGTGCTGATCAATGAAGGCTGCTTCTGAATTGAAATCACAACGACGCGCGATGTCTAATCAGGCAATTAATATCGTAACGTTCCGTCGAAATTCCGAAACGGCACGTACGCATCGTCGAGCGTCGAATGCACGATGTATGGTATATTCTGCGTGTAAAACCAAGCCCGCGAGTCGCGCCGAACGCGTAATATTTTTGGGGAAAAACAACGCGCGCGCCAGCCGGAAAAATATCGTCCGCGTCTCCGGGGACCGGCCCTCGGTCATCATCGAATTTCACGAGCCCCCGCGTGACGTTTAAAAATCGAGCGCAGATTTACCGCGGGCGTGTGTCGGGGGAGGCTCGAGAGACCGTTTGGCCCTTTGGGTTGTAGGCGAAGTACATGTACGGAAAACAACAGCAGTGGAAATGCAATCTTCGCTTTCGAATCGATTCGAAACCGTCCGATCGGATTTCCCCCCCCACCGGGGGAGCGGGAGGGCACCAGAGAGTTGGCGGAAAACAAGAACACCCGGCGGCAAAAGCACACACGCGCGAGTTTGCCCCCGATCGGGCGGCGTGCACTGCGAGCGAAAAAAGTCGGCGCGCACACGTGATGTGTAGCATACGGTGCGAGTTCAACCGAAAGTACACGTCGACGGCAAACAGCGGACAATTAGTCCCGTGTGCGCCCGTAGTCCGTCGAAATTCGCTGCTCTCCGGATCGACGAGCCAGCGCGCGGGGGAATCGATCGGGGAGACAGGAGGCGTCTCGCTGTTTCACGCGCGCGCTTTCTGCGAGTGGCGGCCAAAAATGGCCCGAGCGGGGGACAATCGACGCGGCCTTTCTCCCGCGCTCGACGGACCCGCAACAGCACAGCCGCGCGGCTGCAACGAGGCGTCGAGATTCCCGAGCGCGATCGATCGCCCAAAGACCGCGGTGCCTGCCCCCTCGTGTCACACCGCGAGAAATTTGATCGCGTCCGGCCGGCCGGATCCGATCGATCGCGGGCCGCCGCCGGAGCCAGCGACCGGAAACACGACCGGCCGAGCGGGTTGGAGTTTTTCGCGGCGGCTCATCGGAGGAGGGGGTGGGGGGGGTGAAAGAACACGACGCGCGCCCTCGGAACCGTAGGCCGGGAGTAAACTGGAAGTCGGTGCAGCCGAGGGGGATAGGAGTTCTACTTGACCTCGTTCAACTGCAGCGTCACTTTGCACAAAGAAGAAGAAGAAGAAGAGGAGGAGGAGGGAGAAAGTCGTAGCTCGGCCGGGGAGCGAGGAGAAACACGCCCGCGAACGTCCCCCCCCCCCCCCACGTTCTTTCGACCCGAGTCCCCCCCAAAAAAACCAGCACCCGAGGGGGAAACCCCCCCCCGCGCCCCACCGGGCTTCTCCTGCGACCATCGGCGTATCACGTGGGCTCCCGTACTTGTGTACGACGACCCCGAGGGCACCCTTCCTCCTTTCGGCCGCAAAGAATAAAAAGACGGGACGATATCATCCTCCAGCCCCCCCTCGACGTGGTACGCGCGCGTGTGTTGCGAAAGAACGGCTGGTCCAGCGGGGGGGGGGAGGAAAAATAGCGATACACGTCCGCGGCCTCTGATCCCCCCGGGGGGGGGGGGGCAGGGAGGAATGGTCGGTTCGGCCCGACCCCCCCCAAAGCACGCCGCGGGGGAGGGGCACGAGACGCGCCCCCCCCCCCCCCCGCCCCCC
>JAPYYV010022012.1:0-13209 GCA_030522625.1 Copidosoma aretas
GCGCCCGATGCTAACGAGGCCTGATTAAACTGCCTCCTTCTCTTCCTCGCGATGACCCCTATTTTCCTCTCCCGCGCCCTCGGAGGAGGAGGAAAACAGTCGTGCTCGCCATCTAGCGGAGCGAAAAATATACGGTCGAAATACACAAAAAGCTCATAAATACCATTTGTGGTTGTAAAATTTCATGAAAAATTGTTCGACGCAAAGTACAGTACAACACACGAACAAACCTGGATTCAAATCATTGTGTTTCCTGCAACTAAAAACAGAGGTGCTATTCGGAATTCGCTTTTTTTGTAAGCTTGTATGTTGGTACCTTCCCCCACCCCTACTCAACTGAGTATTCGTCCGTTCAACTTACGCAAAACTTCGCGAATCAGCTGTTCGTCTCCCACTCCTAACCTTTATCACAAAAATCACGAGTTTTTCATTGTATTTTGCCGCTCAAATTTATATCAGCTGGACTTGGTTTAATTCGTTGAGTGGGTAATACGGAATCCTCCAATGAGACAGGTTATGTTATCAGAATCGGCCAATAGGAATTCAATGTTCTAATTTCCCGCCCAACGAATTAAACCGAGTCACTGTAGGTTGAACAGGCGGATAGTTAGTCAAGTAGGGATGGGCGAAGGTACCAACATAGAAAGCTAACGAAAAAGTTCATTCCGAACATCACCAGGATTTTTTTTAAATCAAATATCGAGATAACACCTCCTTCCACTCCGCGTATACATACGGATGGCCGTCGCCCCCTCCGAATTTTTGTTTCTCCCTCCTCTCGCCGTTTGGTGGATGATTTTCCGTCGTAAAAATCCCTTGAGGAACGGTTCTCCCTCGGGTGACCTTAAACACTTTTCTCTCCCATTTTACATTCGGACGCACGTGGGCGGTCGCAAATGTAGCGGAAGTGATTTCAAAGATATTCAAAGTCCAGCGGACGGACGTGGGATCCCCTCCGTCCTATGCTCGAGCGAATAGTATATACTTACACCACGTGAAATCCTGGGTTGTCGGAAATGTGATTTCGACCTCTCTGCTTTGCATTCGATCAAAAGTACACATGTCCCGCGGTGAACCTGCAATCTCGCACGGATATCTTGCTGTTATTCACATGGTAAACCGAAGGTATCTTATTTTGGTTTTTTTATTATTTTTACTCGCTTTCGTTTTACGCTGTTATTGCAAAATATTTCTTTTGTTTGTTTTTTTCACATGAAATTCTGAAAATTGAAATACCATTGTCACACCGGCCATAGTATCAGTAGGTGACCCGAGCCCTCCGGAGAAATCAATTATTCCATTCCATTTACTCTCGTACGGAGGCGCCAATCGATAAAACAATATACCCATTCCGAGAGAAAATAAAAGAAAATAAAACAAAAAAAAAGAAATCCCTATAAACGATTTCCAATCCGTTCACTGTAAAACCTATTCCCCACCATTACGTAACGACACTCGTACGTCTATACATATATATCCGAAGGCAAAAAAAGCACACGCGCCCAAATCGGCTTCTGGCACATGGATACAGGTATACAGAAAAAAGGTATCAATCGCTGCAAACACTGCACTCTCTCTCCCGTTCTTTTTGCGCCTGCCGCCATCGAGACGGGGCTTATGACCATTTCGCCGATGATCGTCATCGAACGCGTGTGTTTGTTTTTTTCCTCTCTCTCTCTGTCTCTGTACGATATATTTTCACCTCCGACGGACGAGCTTTTTTTGCGTCGTGATTGAGGTGCTATAGTTGTACACGCCCGTTTTAAATGGCGGATCGTTTGCTCGGCCGCTGAAAAACATTGAATTGACCATCGCGTAGGGGAGAAAAATATTTATTTTGTTAGGAAAAAAAAAAAAAAAAAAAAGAAAAAACATTGAACGATCGTTTCGGCGGTCGTATAATTGGCGCGAATCGAAATAGGATTTTTTCGCAAAGTCGCGGTATTATTTCCACGCATTAGGTAAATATACGGAGACTGTATATACCTACTATTCTCGGTCGTTGGTAATCATGACCATAGCGCACCGCTGTGTATAGCCCCGAATGGCAGATCGATCGGAAATAATTAATCCCCGTGTGCCGTTCATTTTTCACGCTCGGCTAATTAAATCGAAGAATTTCCCGACACGGAGCGCGCCGCTGCTGCTTGTTTTTTTTTTGCGCCCTCCCGCGCGGCACCCCGACTTTTTTAATCACAAACTTTGACCGGATTTTATTTTCCGGCCGAGCTATTTTCGCAATTTATAATACCTGTGTCGGCGCTCGGGCTGGAATGATAAAAAAATATAGACGCTCGCGCGGGGTCGTCGAGTTTGCGACATGCTTCGTTGTTTCGATGAAGAGCGGCGTTTGATCGAGGGGGAGGGGGAATAGAAAAAATGCTGACGATTTGCATCTCGCTTGGAGCAACTATTTAGGAAAGTTGTGTGCACTTGTTGCAGAAAGCACACCCACAGTTGAATGGGATCGCTCTATATTTTATCAATCCGCCGCTATTAAAAGCATATTTTTAAATTCGGTGTATTTTTGCAAAAAATGTTAGGTCCGCCAGGTACTCTAGATTATAAAATGTACGAATGTTCTTCTCGTAACCACGAACAGACAGACATAGGGGCGAACCTCTTGTTTTGTTCGTCAAATTTATAATTGACAATCCAGCCGACGAACGTAAAAAAATACAAAAGTTTTTTCGGTAATACTCAATTGATGAATTCGATCGTGAGTACCTTGTATTTATTTCACGATAAAATAATTAAACGAAATCGTAAGTCCCGATGAAAGTGTATAATACGACGGCGGCGAAACTTTCTCCGCGGGCAATGTTTTTCGTCTACCTGGCAACTTCGGGGCGCAGTCGCGGATGCCAGATTTCATGGTTCCGCGTTCGCAGAAAAATACGACTCGGCATGACGATTCGCGAGCCCCCGCATCATCGTATCGGACAAAGACGAATCTCGGCCCGATTTTTCGGCGCGAGCCGATGGTTGAAACTTTTTCCGACGCACACCCCCGCCCCCCGGGAATTTTCGCGAAATCCGTCCTCCCTCGAGCGAGGGGAGATCCGAAGATCTCCAGCCCACCCGTTACTCGGACGAACTTGGGGCGAAAAGTTATATCGGCGCGTAAACGAGTTGTTGGGGAGCCGGTCGAGTTGTCGATCGCCCAACTTCTCTAGGGCGCGGCTCTGTAATTCAATTTAACGATTTTTCTTTTCTCTCGGACGAGCGTTGAAAAAACGGGAAGAAAAAAACCTCGAGACCGCGGCGCGCGTACAAACGGCCCGCGTCGCTCTCCGCGGGACGACGGAGTCCGGTAGCTGGCGCCATCTACCGGAGCCGCGGAGGCAGCGTTCCCAAAAGTGGCGCAGGCTTCCCACCAAGTTGCGAATATTTTTTGCGCCTCTAAACGGAGGGGTTGCTAGTGACGCCAGTTGCGAAGGGTTGGAAGAAAAAGGTTCGGTGCACGATGTACTTGCGGAGGTTTTAATTTGAATGATCAAATTTTATTGACCAGAAGGAGAAGGTGATGCAGCTGCATTTTTTTTTTTTTTTTTTTTTTTTAATCGATCAGCGAGTACGCTCTGCGGGCTCGGCATTATGGTTCTAGCGAGATGATGAATAAGCACTCCCATCTAGTCGTCATCGCGACCCCTATACATTACGCGTATACGAACATTTCTCCTGAATGTGGTGTAATGTGTAGTAGTTTGTATATTCAAAAGCACGGTATCTCGCGTGTGATGTGTACGTATACGTACTCTCTACGCTTAATTAAAAGGGCAGCGAAGGGCATTTGGAATGAACACGAAAGGCTCGTTCGCTACATCATCACCATTAGTATATCATTATTATTACTGTCATTAAAGTTCATTATTATTATTATTAGTGTTATTTTTGGAAAACAAAGTTTTTAAATTCATCATGCTCGTTTGAAATTTTCAAAAACAATTTTTTTTGATAAATCCTTTAAAGAAAAACATTTTTTACCTAAAGTAAAAAAAAAATGGAATTTTTTAGGACGAAAAAATTTATAATTCTCGTGTTATTGATAATTTGTTAAGAATGAAAAATATCAAAATGTGCAACGAGTAAGACTCTTGTTTCCAATGAGTTAAGTGTCGAGTATGGTAGCGTAGTTGGTACGAGTGAACGCTGCAATTGATGTATCGTAAGTGCTTTGATTCAAATCCCGTGTTACCCTTTGGCGTAAGGGCGGAAAAAAAATATTTCACATTAAAGATCGACGGATAATAAAATTTGGTGTTAAATTTGATCGTCAGTAATCCTCTTTTTTTATTTTTTTATTTATAGTAAATTCATGCATTTCCATGTTAAAAGCTCTGTTAATTCTGAAGAATTGATGTAGCTAGATGTATATGGAAAAAAAAAAAAAAAAAAAAAAAAAACTTCTATTTGTGTGGCACGAATAAGTATTCTGACAAATTTATATACAGCATTTCTTTGTTATATTATTTCATGTTTTATTTTATCTTTGCTTTCGGTGATTGATTATTATTTTTCTTTTGATCGACAGCAAGGAACTTTTTTTTTAATTTTCGAGTTTCACACAACGCAATGGTTTTTATTAGTTATCTTAATAGTTTTAGAAATTTTAAGAAGGAAAAAAAAACATTATTGTCCATAACACGAAATCGTGGGAAACGAATTTTTGTTGTTGTATCCACTACTTACGCTTCTACGAAAGAAATATGATAAATAGTTAAAAAAAAGAAATATATAGAAGTCGTGAAATACGAACTGCTTTCAGTGATGGACTAACAATACTTTACTTTTGTAATCTTCAAAATATTTTACCACCTAGAACAATAAAACTACACCCTGGTAATCTCCACAACCTGTAAACGTAAACTGTTAACTTATCATGAAAAAACTTATCACGAAACATTTTTTAAGTTTTTATCTAATTTAAAAGATAAATCTATTTTTTTTTTAACGCTACTTAAAATTTTTTTTATTCCTCGGTTTTGATAACTTATACTTATAACATAATAAAAATATTGCGGCATTTGAAACCGACGAATTGATAACCCATACGCATACAGGAGAACACACACTTCGTGGAATCAAATTAATTTTTTGTTCAAAACCTTTATATTAGGTACCTATGGTGCATTGACGTGATCTTTATAGTTTCGCGCACGAAAGTTTCCCTTTCCCAGCGTCCCGTCAAAACGCACCTTTACGGCGACTGCGCGCGACAGACGACAACTCGACAACGACATAGCAGCTCTGAAGCTCTCATCTCCTGTGGCTATAATACAATATAATTGCACGGCATGTTCATGTTGTATATTACCAAACGCACGTACATTTCATCTCATCTCTCTCTCTCTTTCATTTAGCCTGTGCCGTTATGTGTTTATATAGCACTAGGTATGCTATAAACCTATAAACGTCTGGCCGTCGTTTTCGCGCGCCGCGCTCTTACACTATCTCTCTCTCTCTCTTTTCACTCCCCTCTCCCTCGCTGTGTGTGTGCATATAGTAGTATACTAGTATAGTGTACACAGTTACACACACCGCCCTCCCCCCCCCCCCCCCCCCCCGAGCAGAACAGTTCCCTCACGTACCGTTAACGGCGCAGTGTCGTGCAAACTTCGGGAGCGTGTACTGTCGCGGACGACGTCGTGTGTTGCAAGAGAGAGAGAAAGAGCGAACATCACGAAAGAAAGCTGGAGAGCCGCGCGCGCGTTGTTGCAGCAGCAAGCCATCATCAGTGCAGCTCGCAGCTTCTTTAGCAGCAGCAGCAGCATCAGCGCAGTGTACCCTATTGTTTTTTTCACTTCTTCCGTTCGTGTCCCTTCCTCCTCCCTCTCTCTGTCTGTACCACCCCCCACCCCCCCCCTCTCTGTACCATCGCATGTATATAGTGCGTTGTTATTGTTGTTGTTTTTCGCGTTGTTGAGTGCAGTGCCTGCACACGCCAGATGAGGAGGAAGCTGCTGCTGCAGCTTTATACTACGCTCGCATTCACGCAGATGAGAAACGCCGTCGCCCGAGGTAAGCAGCTAGACTACTCTCGCATCGGGGAACAGCCTACTTTGCTGCACCGTGTGTTTATATATATTATGCGCGTAGCCCCAGGTACTACCGGGATGTATTAGTTATCGCGTCCTCCGCATCATCTTCCTCCTGCTCCTCCTCTTTTTTTGTTATTACTGTACGCGCACTGTGGAGGCCATCATCATCATCATCATCATCAGCATCGTGAACTGCAATGGAGAGCACACGCCGCCACGCCGGGTCTGCCTGTGTGCTTGTGTGCGCGCACGTTGCTCACGCTCGTTTTCCGTGCGTGTGCGGCCCTCGTGCAGTGTGATAATTGCAATCTCCGCGCGACGCTGCGTTATATCGTGCCAACGCCGCCGGCTCCGTTTTCGTTCGAGGGAAGCTGTGTGTGTCTCGGTCGCCGATCCCGCTGATGGGGTGTGCATAGACGGCGGAGCGCTGTTTCGAGGTTAGGTGTGCTTACGGCTCGACTACTGTGTGTGTGTGGGTGTACTTGTTCCAGAGAGGGATCTTACTTCTTAGCGACACTCCGGAGAGTACAAAGTACTGACTACAGGTCCGTTGATCTCCTTTGGGCGGCCAGAAGTTAAATCGTATAGTGTTGGCGTAAGTACGCGAGCGAGATGGAGCGAATGGACGACTCTGGCTGCTCTGTGTGGGTCATGTGTGTGATGTTTGCAAACGCTGCATGTACGCATTTTTTGCTCTTTGCTCCGGTTTTTAATCATCGTGTAAGTACACAGCACGGAGATGCAGATCGCGTCTCTTGTGTGTATACACAGGTATTAAATTAATGGCTGTGTTTTGAGCGAGAGAGACTTGCTTCACGACCTTTGCGTGATTTTTCCGCATTGTGAGATTCCACCGGAAGATCGCAACTATGTGCAATAATGTGCGAAATCGTGGGTTTTTCCCTTTGTCGTGCCTTAATTAGGAATCCGAGTTTATTCGGTGTGCTCCGAAACGCTCGTGGTTTTTAATGGTGCTATTATTCGTGCACGGCCATCAGAGATAAATAGTGGGTGGCCTGGCCTTCTGGCGTATTTTGTTATTTTCCATTTTAGCTTATCGATATCACAGACATACTTAGTGAGTGCGGGTACTGATACCGTAATTTATGGTTCGCTTTCCGGAGCTAAATATAAGTGCAAGCTAAGGAGGAAACAGAAGCTCGGGTATCGATTGCACCATTGCACACGACAAAGACGACGAGGAAAACGATGGCATCTTATATAAATGTGTATGTACTTACACATATTGCGGAGCGCCTGCATTTCCCCGTGTGCAATGCAAACGAAAACGTGCGGCTCACGCGCGTATATATCTATTCGGCCCGTCGGCGAATTCTTAACCTCGAAATGAGAGAATAGGAATAGAAATTAAAGTACCGTATAACGGTGAATAATGAAAATTCTAAATCATTTTTAAGTATAAAAACAATTACTGAATGCATAAACAACCGGTGCAAATGAAAATAAGGAGCAGAACGCTTTTAGAGAGCTGAAATTTAGATTCCGTTTCAATTTTACAGTGTTGCCAGAATAGCCGTCTGAGAGTGCAAATGCGTCTATTGTCACTTTCGAAATTATGTGTTATGGAATTATGGATGTTCTCCAGTCACTCGTCCATGTTTTCTCCTTCATTCTCTAAGTTCACACCCCCTTGGGGACGTTCGCCCACGTGCATTTACGACTCCTATAAAAGTATTTTCGAATATTTTCCAATCTTGTGGAAAATATCCAAATGTGTCTTCGGAAAATTTCTAATGACCCTCGTTGCCTGTGGGCACTTTCTAAAATCACTCTCGAATCGCTCGTGCAAACATGAAAAAAGAATGAAAGTGGTGCTGTGTATGAGTTATAAGTACCGGTTTTCGAAAATATCGACGAGCTGTAAACCGTACACTCGGATTATATCATGTAGGTACTTATATATATATATACGTGCGAGCGAAAGGCAAAAAAAAATAAGAGTTGTCCTGTGCGATACCCTATCACGTTTACGTATATGAAGTTGGGGAGCGCAGCTATATATATATAAATGTGCAGCCGAGAACATTCGCATTCTCAAATCAAAAGCCGTCGACGCGTATTGATTGTTTCGCCGTCGCGTCTGGCTGATGCTGTGCGGAGTTCTATATAGTATATACACCCTCTGTATACTTATATATAGAGTACCTGCGCCGCGGCTCGCTTTCCTCTCTTCTCCTTCTCCATTCGCTCTCGTACTTAGTCGGCGGGAGATGCCGTGCGCGAGATTCGGCGCTTTGCTTCTGTCTTTTTATTTTTTATGGAAAAAGAATTGAGAGAGAAGAAGAGAGGACAAATTTCCATGATGCACCTGTGCACCCACGTGGAAGTATATTATAAAGTATTTGATAAATATTATTCGTAATATCAGTCCTACGAGCAATTTGGATTAATTTTAACAATACTTGGTGAATGTGATATCTTTTTTGGTGCTTGTTACGACTTTTTTGTATAACATCATTTTTATAGTGTTTGTAAAAACTTTGCAATGTATCACTTCCACGCGGATATGCCAAGTCATACTCCAAGTTTCTCTCTGTGGATAGAAGAGTGACATTCGAGTTGCGAATTAAGTACAGTTTATGCATGTATGTATATGTTGGTACACGGCTCGACTTTATATCCCTCCGCCGCGCCGGCTCGCTCCTATTTCACTTGCGCCGCAGTCACACTACTGTATAATCATTCCCCTCGCGCTTTCACAATTTAATTCATCCATACCATCACTTACGAACTTCAAAACTTGCAGATAATATTTGTTTTCTCTCCTCCGACTGTTATCACCCGATTCTCCTTGTAATCTCCGTCCCCGTGGAGTCGCGAGCGCTAGCACAGATGCGTACATACCCAATATAACCTACACCGGGAGAGTACGGTGCGAAAAGAATCGAGAACGAGGCGAATAACCCGGTGCCCGTTGCACCGCACTCTCGCGAGCTCCGCGGAACCGAGAGGGAGGGAGGAGATAGGCTAAAAAAAAGGGAAAAGCACGACTCGCCGAACCGGTCGGCCGCGCATGTGTGACGCGAGCAAAGGAGAGCTGATATTATGCAGTGCGCGAAATGGATTAGCTCTCTCGCGCTCGTTCGGCCGACGGTGCGAGGAACGCTAGCGCTTTTTTGCCCCGTGGGACATTATAATATATATATATACATCCGCAGGGATGTTATTTGCAAAAAAAGTGTTCGATCCTTCTCCCATTGTTCGCGCTGATTTCAAATTTGGCCGTCTTCGTATAGCGGGGCAATTTCAATCGCGCACAATGCGCGCGCACCGCCCGAGAGAGAGTCGAATATTTAACCACGCAACAAAAACTGTAACGGAGAGAAACTTCCCATTGAACATCCCTCGCGGACTCTCGCTTTGGGTCCGTTTGAATTCAAACAGGCGCCCTGATTAGAAAAAAAAAAAAAATACCTAGTTGTTGTTCTCGCAAACTTTTGTCTTTCCAAAGCTCTCTCCGCTCTCCGATGTGTTGAACTCGGCATTACGAATATTATCCGAGCCTATATTATCATATGCAGAACGTCGGCGCTGTCGCGTGCGTACGGTGAACTGTAAAACGGAAAATAGAAACCCGGGGAGGAAAAAAAACAACCGATGACTTTCGATAAGCTTCGAGCTGTACTGCTGGGTTTATTTGCTCGAAGACAGAGTGCCCGCAGACGCAAGAAAAAAAAAAGAAAAAGAAAAAAGAGGTACAGCGACGAAAAACTTCTTTTTTGTTTTCCTCCCCGCGTGCGTGCAGCCTCGATTGCGTAATATACTCCGCAAAGTATATTCATACAACACCAACTTAACCGGTACTATATACTGCAAATTTAGCGCGCGCCCGTCGAACATCTGGCGGCGGCTGCGGCGCGCGCGGAACAAAAAGCAGCGAAGCGTCTACTATACATGTATAATACACTGCATAGCGTACGAAGGGTGGCTTCTTCCCCCCCCCCCCTTGCTCGTCTGGTTGAACTGCGCGTTATATTATTATACTACTTACATGTGTATCGTGAGAAAATAACACGGTGTACAGCGACAGCCCGTTGCGCGCGCGGATATGTATCTCTTGGGAATAAATGTCGTTTTTGCGCCTCGTGAATTTCGATGGTGGAGAGGGGGGGTTTTTCCCCCCGCGTGTGTGATGATACCCCTTCTTTTTACTTCATACGGTCGGGAGGTGTAATTGAATTAAATTGCTAAAAGTATTGAAATGAAGTGCGCTGCCAACGAGTATGGTATAGATGAGTTCAAGTGCGCGCGCGGACAGCAGCACGTTTTTCCAGAGTTGTATAGGTTGTAAGTACAGCAACCTATGCCATTCTGATGCTGTCCGTGCAACGTTTGCTCGCGCTTCTTTCCCTCTTGTATCGCGTGCAAGAAAGAGCGGGCAGTGTATGATGGATTCCATGAAAAAGAAAGAGTTCCCGAACAACGAGGGAAAAAAATTACCTTGTGTGATGGATGGAGATTGCGAATTTCGCGATGATGGAATTTTCCCGTGTTTTTGAGCAAAGCCAAAAATGGCTTTTGCAAAGCCCGTGCAGGGTTGCTACAGATCCGGGAAAACCGGGAATTCTCAGGGATTTTTTTTTTTTTTTACATCATGGAAACCCGGAAAACTCGGGGAATTACCTGCAGGATCCTGGAAAAGTAACTTTTCATAAGTTTAACCTACTCACATATGAATAAACAAAATATTCCCAGACAAATCACTTGGACAGTGCCGAAGAAGTTAGAAAAATTGAAGAGGAGCTTTATTATTTGAAAAAACAATCGTGATACCTATTCATTTATTATTACCATGATTATTTTATAAGACTTTTAATCATTATACTTGATCATATTTTTCAAATTATCATTCAACATAAAAAACATATTCGATTGAATAATCCTTGCAAATTTTGTATGTTACGCCTGGAAATCCGGGAATTTTAAATTACCAGATTCGTAGAAATCCTGTCATGATTCAAATACGTTTTTTGAAACTGCGGATTTTTCACAAAAACTGTGGATCTCTTTTCCGTTTTTAATTTAAATCTAAAAAAAAGATTTTTCAATCCGGAATAGAAGTTTGTAAATGCACGTACTCACCCCAATTACGATTCGCAAGTTGAGTATGTCTTGCGAACTTTTTACTTTCCAAACCTAGGAAATTTTTTAACGTTTACCTACGATTGATGAAAAAGTAGATGAAAAGTAACAATGTTGGAAGGCAAATCTCCAAACTTTCGGGTCTTTTATTCTATTTTTTTTTTTTTCGTAGAACCGCTCTTACACTACTCGATCGAACGAGCGCGCACGCACGGCGCGATAAATAAAACAGCCGCCGCCGCCGCCGCCGAAGAATAAAAGTAGAAGGAGGAAGCACTGCACTGCAGCAGCAACTACATATATATGTGCTTGCAGCCGGGTTTTTCTCCTTCTTCTCACGCGCGCGCGCACGTGTTATCGTGTGTGCATCGTGGCGCGGTGCAGCGACGATGGGAACGCGGTATCTTGGCTTCCCTCCTTCTCCGTACCGCGATGGTTTTTTCTCTCCTCTCGCTCTCCTTCGCGAATGCGCGATTATTCATCAGGCCGATCGTGGCAATTTTTTTGCGAGTGCATGTCTTGCCCCCCCCCCCCCCTGAGTCTACCAAGACTGTGTAGGGTACGCTAAAATTTAGCTGCGTGTTTAAACGTAGTTCTGGCCACACGTCTGACATTTGGGGGTGTTTTGCTCCATGCCACTCTCGTCCTGTACTGAAGCCGACACGCCACTATAAATGGGCCCTTGGTATATTTTTTTACGGTCACGCGTATAGTGGTAAGTTATCGTCGAGACTCTTCTTGTCCCTATAAGTACTTACGTTTGTCTACAATGTGTTGCATAATAAGGGAAATTACCATCGAATTGCTTCCAACAGTGGTGGCAAAATATCCATCATCTTGCACAATTTTCAATTTTTTTCGTCCTCATTATTTAGCGCTTGGAAAGTTTTTTTTTTTTTTTTTTCTTTTAAATTTTTTTTGGCAACTTAAAAACTTTTCTCAATTTCCTCCTTCCTTCTGATTGCTCGTTCGAAATCGGCCTCGGACCGCGAGTTAACGACGCCAATCCCTTTCCCGTGCACCATACAGGTATCGGATGACCAAACTGCGGTTTGGCCGAGCCGGGGTTTCGAGCGCAAAGTCGAAAGGGCCTGTACAGAGGGTATAGGTGTTCAGGTATCTCAATTAAAAGTATCGTTAATCTCGACGCGCGGGCGGCGCCGGGGGGTAAATTCGTCTCAATCCGTTCTCGGAAGGCCGAGCGTTCAACGGGATCTCAGTAGTGTCGCGCGCCACTCCGCGCTGCGTAATGCAAAGTCGAGCGTCTCACTCGCGGACGCGACTCCCGCCAGCTGAATTACAAAACGCACAAACCGACGAAATACCACGGATCGCGATCATCCCGCCTTTTTTGCCGCATCCATTTTCGATCCATCCGACGGTTTTTTTTTCCTTCTCCCGACCCCTCGATTCACGTTCGCATACGATGTAAACAGAGAACAACAACAGCAACAACCATAGCACGCGTCTCCGATACTTTTACACCGCCACTGATGCCCCGACCGTCTTCTGATTGCAGCGTAAACGGGCCAGCAGCCGCCGAGCGTCAGCAGCATCGTCCGCTCCGCAGGCCGCACCAGCGACGGCAAGCGTCCCCGGCAAGGAGCTCTCCCCCGGCCTCCCCGCCGTCGCCCGATCCCGCGTCCAGCGGCAGCAGCAGCAGCGGCAGCACTAAAGCCCCGAAGGAGCCGTGTCCAACGGCCAGCGTGAGCGGCACTATTAGTACCCAGGCGGAAGCACCGGTCCGTGAGGAGCCGCGGGACGAAGGCAGCGCCATGGACGGCCTGGACAACAACAAGCCCGTCCTCAACGACGATCCCTCCGTCACCCTGACCATCCGGCTCATCATGCAGGGCAAGGTGCGTCGGACTTTTTTTTTTTTCTCGTCTTCTTCCGCTCGCGGCTGGAAGCTCCGGGGCCAGCCGTTGCAGCCCCCTCGCTCCCCCGCCCCGGGCTTCCGCGTCCCTGATGCCGCTATCGTCGGACGGGCACCGGGGCGGGGGGGGGGGGGGCGGTTTTCCCCCCCGGGGCAGGTTTTTCCCGGGGGGGGGGGGGGGGGGGGGGG
>JAPYYV010022014.1:0-11376 GCA_030522625.1 Copidosoma aretas
GGGGGGGGAGGGGGGGCCCGAGGGGGGGGGGGGGGGGGGGGGCGCCCACCCGCGCCTCGCCGGGGGGTGGGGGGGGGGGGGGGGGGGGGGTGATACCAAGGCACCGGGTAGTTAGTACGAAAAAGTTGGCTCGAGTCGTGAGCGGCCGGATTTCGCTTACGGCGCTCTCTCGGATTGCTCTGGATCCCCGGGTCCTATCTCTATCTCTACTACTACCCCGTCGCTGTCTTTTCTTTCGTGCCATCTGTTTGTCCCCGACTTTTTCGCGTGCTGTCGCTCCGAGTCTGGAACTGCGGGTTTTACTTTCCGACTGCAGTTTTAATTTCCGCTCGGGTCCCAAAGTTTCGAGGACCACCAAACCCTTCAATTAGTTGGTTTTGCCGATGCGCCGGTTTTTTGTTTCCGTCTGACCGGTACTGGTCTGTTGCTACTTGGATTTTGGGATTTTGGCTGTTGCGCGGGGAAAAACGATGCTTTTCGCTATGAGGGTGCTGGTAGAGTTGGGACTGCGAAATGTTTGGTATAGTTTTTACTCTGGTGTCCAGAAAATTTAACAGTGGCTTCACGATGACTTTTTCGTTGCAGTGAAATTCATTTTGTATTTTTATTAATCAATCAATGTAATATTAAATCTCAAGTAGCAATCTAATGATAAATTAGTCAGCGAAAACATTATCGCAGTTTCAAAGTAAAGAGTGTAGCTCTTTGAAATTAATTTTACTGTAACAACAAAAATTTCTGAAACCTGCGGTAAAATTTAATGAACTCCAGAGTTAAAATCACAGTGAAAATTCGACGGTTACAGCATTACCGTTTTTTTTACAAAAAAATATTCCTGAAAATTTTTTCTCCATGAGATGATAGTTTTTTATTCAAAGCTTACTGTTTTTTTTTGCACTCCGTTAAATTACGTAGAAAATAAAACGTATGAGGCCAAACCTACCATTACGGTCCATTATACTCAGTACATGAATCAATGACGGTCAACTTACCTGAAACAAAAAATATCAATGATTAAGTTTAAACCATTTTTTAATGTGTGCAAAATTACATGTCTCAAATTTACTTGAATTTTATATCTTATATGTTTTCAAAGTACACCATTTTACAATACTCAGGCAAACGATGTAAGGTGTCAGAAGCCCCATAAGAAAAACTGAAACCTCATTGTCTTATCAGTCCCCGCATCATACCCACTCGTCGATAAATCATACCCTACTAAAATCAAGGATGATTATCATTTCTAATTACACCAGCAGAGAAAATATCTATTCAATCATTTTGAGTGTACTCCAGTATAATCTCAGATAATGACCGGGCGACCAAATATCGATGAGCATCAATTTCCGATTCGTATCCATAACAAACAGACACAATGATACACGGGAGCAGATGCTATCCCAACCCTCGATTATCTCATGCGCAAGTATTTGCACACACACACACGCGCGCACGAACCCGGGACGTATGTGCCCGCAAAGGATCTGTAAACAACATCCCCCAGCTTAGCCCGCAGTTCCTACCAACGTGTACATTGATGCACATACGGCCGTACGATCGCGCGCGGAGGCGTGTGTGCACACACGTGCACGCGCGCATAAGGAAGCTTTCAGTTCCATCGGCTCGAGGCTCTCTCTCTCTCTTGAGGCTCGGTAAATTAACTCCGCCGCGCTCGCGCACGCACGGCTCAAAGGCCGATTAATGCGACTCACGCGGTTGGCACTTGAACTTTAATTGAAAGACGCGCGCGAGGGCCTGGTTCGGTGATACGATATGCTCCGAATGTCGCGAGAGGGTTATATTCACCTGATTAATGGACGAGTGAGTTTGCTGGTAAGCTGGTCGGTTTGCCGTTGAGCTTTGAAAATATTGTTGGTGTTTGTTGCGAGGTGGCGGTTAAGTAGTTCTACGTACACAGTATATATAGCGATGATGATCGGTATTGTGTCAATGTAGGTTTGATACCCTACTGCCAATGGGTCGGTGTGGTTTGGTGCGCAAGTACATTTGGATCTTTTAAAAACTTTAAAACTGGGTTAGTTGGTTTTCGTTGATTCGTCAAGTTCTAGTAACGAGTTGATTTTAAATATTTTTTGTTTTAATCAAGTTGTTGGGACACCGATGATCATGCCAATCTGATATAATATTTATCCTTTTGCGTATTTACCAGTATGAATGTTGCTCGAAAATTTGTTTGCGTTAACATGAAAAGCGAGTAATATGAAATATACAGAGTAAATTAAAAAATTACCTATATTGTTTTATACTTTAACGAGTTGCTCTTCACAAATGTAAAAAAAGTCAGTCCTTAATATGGTACATTTTACGTTACAGGTTTTTTTTAAGCATGCATGACTGTACATCAAACTGTGTGGACACAATCATTGGACTGTACTAGTCTCATCATGTTAAACTGTACGAGTCTCGTAAATGAACGAGCTCTTACATTATGAAATTTCTCTCCCTGTACGTAATCTTCTTGTGTATAAATGACAAGCGAGAGCAATAAAACAAGCAAAATGACTAATTACGACTCGACTGCGCTTTTTTATCCACAACTCATTCAAACAACCGTCATTACAAATCCTGCAGAGCAGCTGCCGAGATTAATAATAGCCAAAGAGCGCATGCAGGGTCGCAGTTTCGCGCTGAGCAAAGTGTTCATTTACAGCAGCAGCAGCAGCAGTAGCAGCTGCGTACACGTATAAGTCCAAAGTGCCAGAAGTCACGGCTGATAGAAATCGCTTTTCTATGCAACAACTACTACTACCACTACTATTGCGCCAGAGTGACTCGCAGCAAGTTAGCAGCGGATATGAAGGCCGTTGAACAAGTCGACGGACGTATAGTTGGTTTCGCTGGGTCCAAGTGGAATGTTTAAATGTACACTGTGCATATATACGATGCTCCCATTGTCGAGGGCGGGAAACGTAAGGCGAGTAAAAGTTGGTCATTCTGTTTCGAATCAAATCGACGTACCCCTAGTCAAAAGTTTCTACGTAATTTCAATTGTTTCAGCTCAATCCAAAAATGTAGTTTTAAACGTCAGCGTTGAGTAATTTACTTTCACGAGCAATACTATAACAGGGGTAGTATTGACTCGTAGTCAGAATAGAGTATAACACGCCTTACACTACCAGTAGAGACAGTCAATATTCAGTCAGACGTCCGACTTCGCACGCAGTAATTGTACGAAAAACTCACCTTACCTACGGAAGAAAGAGTCAATATTCCCCGCAAAAGTGCAACTTACGGAGAAAAAATTTTGTCGGAGCCGAATTTGTTCCGTTTCAGAAGAAGTGCCCCAGAAAACAAGATCCAACAGAAAAACGCGCCTATCCCCGGGAATCCGAGCGTCCTCGCGATAATTCAATCAATCGAAACTTTCCGGGGAAACGAACAGCGGGTAATAAGTCGTCCGGCAATTCGCGTCACCTCTGCTTCCTCTCTCATTTTTCTACGCGCTCCTCGACGGCTTCCCCTTCAAGTCTACGTTCATGTATACATATGTATATATATAGCTCGAGAGTCCAGAAAATCGCGGATCCAACAGGAAAATACGATCCCCACTTCTGAAATTAGATCGTCCCGGCCAAGTTTCTTAAGAGCCAAGGAGGGAGCCAGAAGCAAGAATCGCGACTACTGCTCGCGGCCCAACTTTCCAAGTGGCGCCACCCCCCTCCCCCCTCTATCCTCATTTTTCCACCGTACCGAATGCATCGCGCACACATCCGAGAGGATTCTCGGGTGCGACAACCAACAGCGAGTAGTACCCGATGACGCGGATGCAAATGCCTATTCTGGACGCGTTCTCCGACAAGCGGGGTGGGAGGGTGGGAGGGCGGATTAAAACTTTTTTCATGAATAGCAAGGTCCGAGAGGGCCCCGGGAACTTGCTGATTTTTACTTCAGCGGGCGCATGTCCCGGCGGAGGGACGCTGCTGCAGCAGCAGGAAGACTTGCCCTCCGAGAATCTCGCTCATTCGCGACACGTCGGCGCGCCTGCAAATTGGAGAAGCCGAGGCGGCGAAATCATTCGATATGCAAAGAGGCTGCTGCTGCTGCTGAGCTGAGGTATGGGGGTTGAGGAGGCGAGGTGCGCAGCTGGGAACGAGGTACGTGCGACGACGACGACGGGCGAGGAAAGAAAAAGGGGGCTGCTGCTGGACCTTGTTTTTTTTTTTTTTTTTTTTTTTAGTCCCAAGAGGACGGAACGCCGGCTCGGGCCCCGTATTTGCGTTCGAAAGGACGCTGGGGCGGTGCCGCAGCCCGCGGCAGGGGCCGTATTTGCGTTCGAAATGACGCTGGGGCGCTGCTGCAGCGCGCGGCAGTGGTTAACGAGTTTGGGGACGGGAGGCGAAGTTCCTGGAGTTGCATTAAGGCGCGCTTTTTTTTCCGTTAGGCTATAAATGGGGATAAATGATAGAGTCTTGGCCGGAAGAAGTATAAGTTGAAGGGCAGCGTAACGCGGGGAAATGAAAATTGTGATGGTTTTTTGTGATCGCGAGGTGTAAAAGAGTTCGTTTTTATTTTACTTAATGTAGGTGTTGTGAGGGTTACATGAGGGCGACTTGGAAGATGCAAGTTCATTAAATTCAATACAAGAATATCTTTAACAGAGGAAGTGGATTCTGATTGGAAAGGTGAAGGGAATTGCCGAGAATTCATCATTCAGAAATCTTTGCATCGAGTTTTATTTGCAGTGTATAACGAGAAATAATATTGCTTGTCCATAAGTACGACATTGTATTTGATCAATTAGACACCTAATACCATTTTGTACATCACTAGCTCTTCAATTTGTTCTATTCGAGTTCTCAAATCTAGAGTTAATACAAATTTGTTTAATACAAACATAGGCATTTTTTATACGAGCATAGCTAACGTTCACCATTGCAAATATGTTTCTGTGTTTCTACTTTATGCGCAGATATTCGGAAAAATTTATCGAATATCCTGAATACAATTCAGTCACGAAGTGCAAGTAAACGCATAGGAGCATGCAAAATGCAATATGCGAAACGCGGAGTATCGCATAAAAACTTTGTTGAACTCGTAATAAATTTCGAAACACTGGATCATGAATGGAAATGAAAGGCAGCACAAAGGCTTTGTTTCAATTCAATTATACAAGAGAAAGTTATTACTCCATTTCGATATGGATGATCGCAGTAAAGTTTTAATATTAATATTAATACATCCAACTTTGTTAAAAGCTCGTATTATTACGCAAAATAAATGAATAAGTAAATTTTCACGCGGACCGGAAATTCAATACCACCGCGAACAAAAAATTACTCCCGTATAAAACAAAAATTTGGTTAACCAAACATTTCACAGCGATGTACATTCAATATTCCGGATAAGCCCGAGCTTTCATCGTACGACCGAGCACGCGAGAGTTGAATATCAAGTTTCCCCGATTATTCAAACAAACGGAATTTCGCGCGACTCTTGTTCGCATGTGCCTGAAATAATATCGAATTCGACCCAAAAGAACGCGTAGAATGATACCCAATTGCACCCATTTGAACATCCATTTTCCTTGCACGCGAAACACAAAGCGCATAGCTTTCGAATCAAATTGACGAAGCGTGACTTGCGTAGTTCGCGCACGTAACAATCCTATTTAAGTTTGCGCCCCCAAAATCCAACGTAGCGACGTACGCACACAAAACGATCGATAATTGTTACGACATCCTTGATGCTTTCCTGTAGATAACACACGAAAGTGAATGCGATCAAGAATCGGCTAATGTGGAACAACTAACAAGTTGACCATGATATGGATGGACTTGCTGTGTTTTTTGTATTGAAGTACATTAGCCCATGGGTATAGTTGGATCGAGGTAAGATGAATTGTGCTTATGCCGTTCTACTACGAGATTTGCAAAAGAATGCAGTATTACAAGCTATACCTAGCAAGGAACGAGCTTTCGTTAAAATTTCCAAAACTCTTCTTTATAAATATTATTGCATTGTAATGTATCATAATAATATTTGGATGTGCAATACATAAATATAACGTAATAATTTACGAATAAATACTAAATATCTGAATACTGAGATGTATAAACATGTACGTGAATATACATTTTTTGTGTACAACAATATGTATAAAAATATTAAGAAAAAGATGTGTCAAAATATAATTCATTGTATACACTCTAACTAAAGAAAAAAACAGTCAATAGTGTTGTGTGCGTTTATAGATTCTGATAAAAAGTACTACGGCAATGAAACAACATAAGTTTCTCCCAATAAATAAAAGCAGTATATTTACTGTCCAATATTCATACTATTTTTTGAGAAGATCATTGCTAAAAAAGTACCCATACGTTATGAGAGACCTATCATTACCATAATGCTTTTGTAAAGCTTTTAAAAATCCCATTTATAAATTCACATGTGTTTTCTAAAATTGACACAAGAACCAAGACAAAAAGTTTCCAGCTAGTTTAGACCTCACACATCATAGACACAATAATAAATGAATTCTAAACACTAAATTTTCAAAATCCTATTTCACACACTGAAATATCCCATTTTTCGTGAAATGATTCATGCATATATTATGTAGTAAAATTATTGTGTAACTTGTATTAATTATTATATTACATAATTACATTATATTCGTATACGTCATTAAAAACTACTCGATTTAAGTTTCAAGTTAAAGATAAATATACTCACGAAACATAATCTTATTTCTTACTCTATTGTTGTTGATCGCTTACAGCTCAGCATAATACATGTTCACTCGATGGATGACTAGATCACACTGTGAGCGGAGTCAGCTGAATGAGACAGTGGTCATTGACCTAGCTGAGCTGCGCACTTTACACTGCGCAATGAGCTGCGCAGCTCACCTGATGATTACCTTAGTCATTCGTCGAGGGAACACGTATTATACCGAGCAGTGAGTTATCAACAACAGAGTAAGAATGGAGAATATTATATTTCGTGAGTAAGCTTAACTTCAACTTGAAACTTAAATCGAGTAGTTTTTAATACTACGTATACGAATATAATGTAATTATATATTATAATAATTAATACAAGTAACACAATAATTTTGCTACATAATATGTACATGAGTCATTTCACGAAAAACGGGATATTTTAGTGTGTGAAATGGGATTTTGAAAATTTATTGTTAAGAATTATTATTTTTTTTTTTTTTATGTTATATGAGGTCCTAACTAGCCGAAAACTATAGACCCGGCTGTATTGGCGTGTATTGGCATGTTTAGAAAACGCATGTTAATTTACTTAGGTATTTAAAAAACTTCATCAATTAGCATAACAGACCTGTTATTACCGTAATGGTACTTTTTTGGCAATTCTGAAACCCCAAAAATAAATGTTTCAACGAAATTAAGTTTGGTGCATATGCATACAAAAATCTCTCGTGCACTATAGTCACCTTATGGATTATTTCAAATACCTTTAAGATTAGGGGCATTACGGTAATGACCGCTTATTTTAGTCAGCAGAACTCTTCATATTGACGATAACACTACAACTAGCCCATTCGAATATCTAGTTGAAAAAAATTAATCGATATATGTTTTTCCGGTCTACTGTACAACATGATTAAATCCAAACGTTAAAGAATGGACCACTTGACCCAACTAAATCATTTGTCTCGTACAATTTAAAAGTGTCCAAACTAGGCTTCCCAATTAGAACGCCTGAATTATTCGTCAATGATTATTAATGTATGTTAGGGAAAATAATTAAAAGTGATCTTAATATAACCAATAACAGAATCAATTAGTGTAAATTGCCCTCTTTTTTTCTGTTAGTGGCAAAAGTTCTGATAATTGGTTATAATCAGAGGTACAGCTGACGAAGTGTGTTAGTTCGCCGAGTAAGCAAAAGAGCAAGATGCTTGGGCGGGATTTATTGATTTATTGGAATGAATGCAGATACAGCGTGGTTAAATTCTATAAAATTTTAGCCAAAAAAAATATAGGAAGCAAATACGTGATGTGATGTCAGTTCCAAGTTTGAGTAATCAGTCGCAATTAGCAAAAGAGAGATTCAGCGAACGTACGCCTTTGGAGGAGAGAAACATGATAAGCGGCTTGTCTTTGCTGTACGACGACGGCACGCCTATTCAAGTATGAGCTTTAAAAAAGGAAACGCGAGGGACAAAGTTCAAAGTAGACTCACTGGCTTTCAAAGGATTGAACTTCATTTGATTCGATGATTCGTTTATTTTACAGAATCTTTGCAGGAAATAATTACTTTTCGTCTTCCAACCTGGTTTCACCTTCCAGCAGATTTTCCGAATTAATTTTTATTTTAAAATATTTAAAAGTCTAGGGCGAGCTATCTCTCGTAGACTATAAAATTTACCAGGTACACGTTGAATTAGATTTTCCGGAAAACATTACCTCACATAACTTACGAATTCCTACTTTGAAGCTTTTGCCTCTCGTAAAAGAAAACAAACGCAGACTTTTCTCTAAGAAAAAAGGTAGTTTAAAATATGTGATCTTATAGTTTCCATTCCAAAGCAAGAGCAAATTGAATCGTTATATTAATTTTCAATTTTACTCAGCTCACGGAGCACACCCGCTTACAAAGCTACGAAACTTTTTGTAAGAGGTGAATATGCACGCAAATAGAAGACGACTGAAAGCGTCAGTCGTGTTGGCTCTGTTTCCATCTTCAACTTACAACAAGACAAAATTAATAAGGAGAATAATAGGTATCGTTTTCAATCTCGACAAGTTTGTAGAATGACTTTGCAAGGTGTGTCAATCGTTGGGGCATCAGGCGTTGAGGCAGCAAAATAGCAGGTACTAAAACACTGCCTAACACAATTGTACGTGCACATGCTCTTCCTTTGTTGCCTATGTATTTTAAATGCGGTGTTTAGATATCCTTACTAATGAGACCAAACGATAACTAGAGATAAAATGGAAGCTTATGTTGGTGACGGTTTAGTATGCGCTCCACCGCTATTATCCGCTTCACCATGCAGTGTTCCACTGCTTGAACGTGCAATCCATCTTTATTCCCCCGTTTTAGTATGCCTTTCTGCTTTTATATTTGTGTATAGATTAATATTGCGTATTATACTTTTAAAACTTCATCGAAATGAGACCTTCTACAGAACAATAATCGTATCAGGTTCGCAATGTCACTACAACTTCAGTAAGTTTAAAAAAATTGAATTTCCGAATTTTGGTACTTTATAGAAGGCATACAAGATGTCGATTTTTGATCTTACAAAGGCATGTTATGCATATTTTATATTAATCTATTGATGCATTGGTAAATGGAGTGAAGAGGAGGATCATCAATCTTGGATTAGAAAATTTCAACTTCAACTTGTATTATTTTTCATGAAAAAACTTTAATATTTAAATTGAAAGTGTAATACTAAAATCTTATTATACTAATTAACTTTGTATCATTTAGTAGTTATCGTCAAAAATGTGCATCTCTTCAAGGCGATCACTGGGCTTAGACCGAGGCGAGCGAGGGCGCTTGCGAAGCAACTCCTTGAAGAGATACACATTATTGACGAAAACTTCAATTATGTGTATGATTTATACTATTGTTATTATTACAAATTACATTTTTGTTTTTAGATTATTAAAAATTATTCATCTTGCTATAAAATCATTGAATATTGTCGCTTAAAATTTAATTATGATATATTAATCTCATTCCTTTTTTTTACGGCGGATAATCCTGATGATATTATTATGAACGTAGATGCGCGTTCATCGTATCATTTTCTGGAATGCATCAGTTAGAAGCACTGGAGATTATCGGATAAACGTATATCTTCGTTAAAAAATCTAATTAGATGATGCAATATGTACACATATCAAAATATGAATTCCTGTCTGGATTGCTCTTGAGGGAGAACACAAATGAAAAAGAAGAAAACCATTTGAAATCTTAACGATAAGGCTATAAACGTACATTGCACGCCATAAACTCTCGGAAAATTCTCGTAAAAGCACATTTCGGAGCTGCTTGGTCGGCTTGTACAGCTGTGTCTTTGGAAAAAATTTTCCATTTAACGAATTCCTGTACGTTGGAAAGAGTGATAAATCGTAAACGTCTATTGTGAAGAATAATACTTTATTTTCAAATGTTGTGATCGATTTTTATATAAACTATAACTCATTGAAAACAAAATTAGTACTAAAAAGCTCTTTTTTATTGTAAATTTGTTTAGGATACATATTTCATTAAATTGTTCGATAAAATTATTACAGTTATGTGACAATCATTAAATGAAAACATTGAGAAAATACTACTAATATGCAAGTAAAAAACGAAGAGACATCTGCAATTATATGATTAACATCAAATTAAAACATTAAGAATGTTCTGCTGATATAAAAAAAAACCCTGACAATTTATTGGCACAAAATTTCCTCTATAAAGTAGCAAAAGGAGTCGATAACTTTTTTTTCAGCTCTTGCAGTAACGCGGCAATAAATTATATTAATTAAAAGCTCCCCCACTTCCTTACCTCGCTGCTCTCTTCCCTTTAAGTCTTTCCGTTCGAGCAACACCATTAAAACGATGCAGCAATTTTTTTATTCCCTTCAATCATAATATATCTTTGATAAAAATAATAATAATAATTATCCGTATAATTCAAAAGACTTGACCCCACATTCGAGGGCTTATTTTATTGATCACGATGAAACCTTTAACATCAAATAAGTCTTCGTGATTTATGAGGTAAACTGATATTATGAGAAAAAACTGTCACTCACAATCCGAGAGCAATAAACAAATTTGTAAATCGCTGAGACTGTCAGTTATATTTTCCCCATACCTGTTTAGAGTTGCCGTAAGATTGACGTCTACAAGCATTAAAATTTTTGACGCAGTGACGCTCGCTTTCTTCTGCGTACACTATAAACACATTCACACGGATGTGTCGTCGTTAGACACGCTGACAGGCTTTTCGGATTGCAATACTGGCTTCGGCGTGCATGTGCTCCATTACCAAAAACGCGAGCAAAAACGACAAAGTCATCTGACTGGATTTTCTAACCATCGGGTACATAGCACAGTATGGTTGCAACGCCTCGATCATACGTATTACTTTCTACAATTTTATTAAATAAATCATTTAAGACAGTATTATTAAAAATAAAAACAGCTGCTGTACATAGACTGTAAGTCAGATTTCAACAATTAAACCCCAACTAACCCCTGAAAATTAATTGATAAGAATTGTACCAAGAGTGCAACAAATGATCCATTTAAAGTC
Source organism: Copidosoma aretas (assembly GCA_030522625.1). Taxonomy (NCBI): domain Eukaryota; kingdom Metazoa; phylum Arthropoda; class Insecta; order Hymenoptera; family Encyrtidae; genus Copidosoma; species Copidosoma aretas. The sequence continues at coordinate 11,261 of JAPYYV010022014.1, forward strand.
AATAGCAAGCCTTTCTGATTATTACGTAACTATAATCAGTCATCTAAAGTATATAGTAACCTAAACAGTGCCATATATTAAACCTCGTATTTAACTACGGTAAAATTTATATTTTG